>JBBPPD010000095.1:0-20973 GCA_038091795.1 Leccinum olivaceoglutinosum | reverse complement strand
CCTTGGTAACTGGTGTGTCGTCTTGATTTGATTATTTATACTTTGCTCATGCTTTCTGTCCAGCTGCCGTGTACAGCGCGCGGTACATCTCTGATCGGTATCTTCCTGACAAGGCAATTGACCTCGTGGACGAGGCTGCATCTGCCCTGCGACTCGCTCAGGAGTCCAAGCCTGACGAACTCGACGCTCTCGACCGGGAGATCGTCACATTACAGATCGAACTCGAAAGTCTCAAAAACGAAGTCGATGTATTCAGCGCCGAAAGACGGACAAACCTTGAAAACGATCTTCGTTTGAAACGAGAGAAGGCACAGGAGCTGACTGCTATATGGCAAAATGGTGGGATTTTCTCGGGGTCTGCTGCCTCGCTATGTTGTTTATCGGGGACTTAACAGAGCGTGCGCGTCTTAACCGTATCAAGGATCTAAAGACACGCCTAGAAGATGCGAAGCACGAGCTCGAAGTGGCCCAGCGGCAGGGCCAATATGAAAGGGCTTCTCAACTTCGTTTTGGTGTCATTCCAGATCTGGAACACCAGCTTCCGAAGGATAGCGAGTTGAAAGAAGATGACGTGGAAAGTCCCCTTGCGATGCTCCACGACCGAGTGACGAGCACTGACATATCTCGAGTCGTCGCCAAAGCCACTGGAATCCCTGTCCAAAACCTCCTTCGAGGGGAGCGCGAAAAGCTGGTCCATGTTCGTCGAATTTTTTTACCTTGCATTTCGCGTTCAGTGACTGATATCGTCTAGATGGAAGATGCCCTTGAGAAACGCGTCGTTGGACAAGATCATGTTGTATTTTACTGTTTTTGGTAAATCGGTTAGGGTCAAGCTGTGGTTCAGGTACCCATTTGGGACATAAAATAACCGCAACACAGCTCAAAAAATATGCGGTAAAAAATACATACAAAATAGCACGATTTACATACATAAATTCACCGCAAACAAGGGATAAATGTGAAATGCGGTGAAATACACACAAGAATTTACCGCAAATGGGGGGTAAGTGCCATTTGCGGTAAATGGTATTTATTAATTTACCGCATAGACGTTAAGTACATTTGCGGTAAATTATAAACATACAATATGATGAACCCATTGTATGATAGAATATTTACCGCAAATGAACATATAGTATGAATTGCGGTAAATGTTTGATACAAATTTACCGCAAATGGACATAGAGTACGAGTTGCGGTAAATGTCCGACACAAATTTACCGCAATCCGGACAATGTGTTGATTTGCGGCCAACTGACGCCTCAGATTTGAGATCGTGTTTTGCAGCAAATCAACCTATGTGTTGATTTGCTGCAAAATACAATGTTCAAATTACCGCAAATAGCACTTATCCTTCATTTGCGGTAATTTCAACATTGTATTTTGCAGCAAATCGACCTATGTGTCGATTTGCTACAAATGACGTGTTTGATTTCAGAGTTTATAGCAAAATACAATGTTGAAATTACCGCAAAGAGCACTTACCCTTCATTTGCGGTAATTTCAACATTGTATTTTGCAGCAAATCGACACATAGGTCGATTTGCTGCAAATGATGTGTTTGATTTCAGAGTTTATATTAGCACGTTCACTCATCCGACGGTCATAGTTCCATTGTTCTTTGTTCTCGATTCCTCTGTGTTAGTCATATAGATAGATAAAATGATAAGACTTATAGACTTATAGTTAGATCAGATCAGATCTAGGAACGAGATCACAAACTGTATAAAGCTATATGTAAAAATACCGCAATGTGGCAACATAGCCTAAATGCGGTCGAAACGAGCGACAGAAAATGGATAGATTAGATATTAGAGATAGATTACAATCTATCTACTTACTACCACCACTACTATGGCGAAAGGAAAGGGAGCAAAGAAAACGAAAGGACATACCGACGACACGGAAGCAGGTGGTGCTGACCTCTCCGAAATCACACCGAAGATGAAAGTCGATAAATATATCGACCAATACTACGATCGTCAGGAGAAAGCGGATCAAGCATTGTTAGGATACGCTCGCATCGATATAATCAAAAGGAACTTACAATTCGGTCAATACAACAAACGTCTACTCGATTTGAAGGAGAAGAAAGCCTTGCTGGATTCGTTCTTGAGTAACGGGCTTGACCGATATGGGCGATCGAACGCGATCAGCATCATCGTCAAGGCGGATGATGTTATCGAAGAGACGATGAAGAGCGAATCAGATCTGGAGACGACTAAAAGAGACGGTTCTCACTTACCTTGGCTACGTTTCAAATGGGATCCCGAGTCCGAGTCGAACGAGTCGAACGAGATGGGACCCGAGATAATCGCTGCTGGAGGACGTCACCGACGCGCCGCTCTGATCGACTGGATCAAGGCGAAGAAGCTAAGGTTGAACTCAGCGAGAGAACATCTGAAAGAGATACAAGAGAAAGAGAGGAACGAACCTGGAACTGTGGACACAGAAGAAGTTCGGGAGATCGAGGCGTTGGTGAGCCACCTTTATGGACTTGTGGTCTCAGGAGGATCGTGGATCGTGGCTATATACGACGAAAGTGAGTCGTTACAAAGGCTGATTTCGAAGCGTGACTCACTATTAAGTAGGCAAGGTTGACGAATCCACCGGACTACATCTGTCGACGAATCAGAGGTTGTACAACTACGGTGAGACGGTGGAAGAGGGGGTGGTACAGTCTTACCGCATGATGAGATCTGAGGGGCAGACCTGGCACGACCATGAAACCGATCGCGATCTGCGATCGACTTCGCGAGGCTACAAAATTAGCACCCTATTATCGCAAGATTACATTTGGCGACTTCTCGACATGATCGTGAACATACCTTCGACACATTACGTCCATTCGAACATCTTCAAGATCACGAATTTCACCAACGATCTTATATCTGATCACGGTGGGGTAAGTAGTACTCCGAGATCGAGGAAATAAATACATCACTCACGGAAAAATATTAGCTCTTGACGGCGATAGTAGTCCTTCTCGAAGAACGACTTCGTTTATGCTTCAATACGGTCGACTGGGACTCTGTGAAAGTAGAGCAAGCGCAGAAGACTTTAGCGAATACGAAATCTAAGGATGAAGACGTGGAGACAGCAAAGACATACCTTACAGAGTGTTTGAAGACGCTTGTTAGCGCGACCCCCGTCCTCGAAGCGATCAACGACGACGTCCGCAAGATAGTCGACGAAGCGTACGTTCAAACGCTAGGCGGTGAGAACGAATGGAAGTACTTTGGACAAACCGTGGAGGAGTGGACTGGACCGTATGAACAGTACGTCCTCGACGTCGTAGATCGGCTGAAAGATACGGTCGGGAAATGGTCGAAGAAACCAGAAATGAGTGACGCACCCGAGAACATCAAGAGAGCCTGGAACGACTGTGGATCGAAGGCCCAACTTGTCTTGGGTATTATGGACGATCCAGATCTCGTGCCATTCATGTCATCTTCGGTCTGGAGATCGTTGGCGAAGCTATTGGGAAGAGTATCTCGTTCAGTTCTCGAGGTAAGATTGTTTACTATGACGTATCTATTCGGCCGCAATCCGGGCAGCGTGTCACTTTGCGGCATTTTCTTTTACCGCAAACACACTCACACTCTGGTTTGCGGTGAAACCACAACATCGTTTTGCCGCAAACACACACACATGTCGATTTGCGGTGAAATCACGACACCGTTTTGCCGCAAACACACACACATGTCGATTTGCGGTGAAATCACGACACCGTTTTACCGCAAACGCACGCACATGTCGATTTGCGGTGAAACCTGGTTTAGTTTTTAACGTGTTTACTCACTCGATTTTCAGGTGTCGTCGTGGTTCAGTCCACTGGTTTACAACCACAAGGTCATAGGAAGTCGATGGAAGATGGGCTCTGCGTCCGCTGACATGATCAGGGCGTTCGTCGCACATCCCGACATGAACGGGTTCATTGTCGAAGATTATCTGAAGATGGTGAGTGGTATATTATCTACTATTACGCTACTACCGTTCAACGTTCGACATAGTTCATTTGGGCTTTGATAGACAATATGCCCGCACTGATGAGACTTGAAGACGATCTCGAGAAATGTCAGATGCCCATAAGACCTCAGACCGCAAAATCGTTGAAGGATTTCATGTTATTGGAGTCGGGAAAGGACGGCGTCGGGAAGTTATGGAAGCCAGGACAGCCTGTGCGTGTCGTCGTAGAGTCTGGGGACACTCCAGGTGCGTGTTCATTGTCGTCATGGCACGATATTCCGTTCGTTGACTTAAACTCGGAAGAGATTCTTCTACGAAAGGAGTTACATATGGAGATGACCATCTTGGACGAGAAGATCAAGGTCTTACTCCGAGGCAAGACGTTCTCGCGTAACATCAAGAATTGGATGGTTCCTTGGCGTCGTTCGCTCACGATCACAGGCATTCAAAAGGCCTTCACTAGGACCGTCCCTCTACTCAATTATCACACGGCACCCTGGGGCAAGACGTCGGACCCCAGCGAATCACGAATGCGAAAAGAGACTATCTCCTCTGCTTTGACCGAATACGGCGCCATCGTCAAATATCGGATCGATCTTCTAAACAAGGAGGACAGCGCCGCCGCTTGGATCCGTGCTTACATAGACACGATGCTCACCAGTGCGATACAAAAAGGAAAAGGTCGGCAATATCCTGGAGGAGTCGAAGGCTTGCATACCATCACCTGGCCTGACGGAATGGAATACGATTCCACGAAGATTCCCGACAAGATTCCGTTCAACGTCTTGGACGAAAACGAACGCATGGACCGTAGGCTGACTCGCGAACAGGATAAGGCATCCATCCAGAAACTTATTGGTGCGATCCAAGCGTGTCCTTTTGCATCGAATGTCCTTCCGGGAGCAGAGACCTCTGTTACGTCGCGTGGCAAACCGATGCGTCCCGAGGTCAAGGAGAAAGCGAAAGAGCTCATCAGAGTGCGTATCTATACTACTACTCTCACTCCTCACTCTTTTGATCGATTGTCTGTTCCAGATTCTTACTATCAGCTCGTATGAACATCGCGAGAAGTCGTTGGACGTCGATGCTATAATTCAAGACGAACTCCCATCGGAAGACAACTTCGTTTTCTCTTGGTTAGTCGACGATGGAGACCAACTTGAAGAAAATGTCGATATGAACGGAACACTCTCTAATGTCGACGTCAACAATGCATCAACAGTCAAAGTGTATTCATGCATGTTCGGCGTTACTCAGACAGAGCAACACTTGAAGTCTCTCGGTTTCGACAAGAACTTTCGAAGTAAGTCTAAATTACTCTCCTTTCTGGACTCTTTGCTCACGAGAGTCACGTCCTACGCTACAACAGGACTTGATCCAGTCCAGCCGGTCGATGCGACTCAAAAAGGTAAATAATCCATCGTGGTCGTGTCATCATCTATCTAATCCGTATTTCCTCTCTAGTCATTGATGGTTCGTCGCGACTATTTTTCTACAATATGTTCCGACGTCATTGATTGATCATACTACTCTACCGATCAGCATTGGCTAACAACTCTCTCGATACCGTCGATCAGCCCGAGTCCGACCTTGGTATGTAATTTTTTCCAAGTTGTTTATCGCTTCAAATTCGTGTCTCAGATCCCACCGAAGGTCGGAACACTCCGCCACCGTCTGGCACGAACGAATCTAAACGAAACGCTCCCATCAATGCGTTCTCGCGTGAGTCCGTCCTTCCTCCTGCTTCATTTGTCCTTATTGTATTCTCCAAGCTCCGCGTGCTCCCCCTCTCAAGAAACGACCCCGCATCAACACTATCGGAGAACACACGTCCACTCCAGTTCGTGGTGCTACTGCCACCATTCAAATCAACGAGGACATGGAGGAACACGAGCCCACTCACTGAGGCTCCGTCTTGTTAGATCATTCGTTGGTGGTACGTAGGTTTTTACTCGTCGTCGTTTCACAAGATCAAACCACGGATTCTTAGATGTACAATGATTCGTACAATGTATGTATTAATAGTAAACGTTCGATACCGTGTGTACCATCGCATCGTTGTTCAACCAGCATCTAAGTAACCTCCTCGATCACCGCAATTCAGACAGAGTGTCGATTTGCGGCGATATGCTATTGTGCGACACGAACACGTTTACCTTCCTCGACTACCGCAATTCGAACTAAGTGTCGATTTGCGGCCATCCGCTACTACTATTCCTCATATTTTGAGATCGTGTTTTGCAGCAAATCAACACTTGTGTTGATTTGCTGCAAATGACGTGTTTGATTTCTTCATTCTGCAATCACAAGCAGTGATCCGAGTCGTTCCTTAGTTATTTTACTAGTACTCTCTCTCTTCGCTCGTGTTTATTTGTCGTTACTTCAAGTTGTATTCTCTCATGGCATCGTTGATTTCATTACAACGCTGTTCTATTCACTAAGTCAGTCACGTTGTGCATATATAGCTACGATCTGTGGGTATCTTTACCCTAGAATCTATTTTACAAATTAGTTAGTACGTAGGATGCCGAAAATAAATAATAGTATACATAACAAAATTTTGAGTCATCGCGTGACAATGGAGTGGTGCAGTGTGTGACATGTGACATATGCCAACCCTCCACAATTCCCACCACGACCACGACCATTTCATCCATCCTCCACAATTCCCACCGTGACCACGACCATCATTACGCTCTCTATCTCTCTCATCCATCCATCACCGCACACAATGCCACTACGCTTCAAGGAGGAGTCAGACGTTTGAGAGCGTAGGATTGGAACCTTCATCGGGTGAGTTCATACGCTTTTATTTTCGGTTCTGATCACACCTCTCGCTCTCTCTCTCTCTCAACGAAAAGGAATCCGCCGGCGGTTGGGAATTTGGATGGATGATTCCGTCGAAGGTGAGTCACAGGTTGACACGTTTATGATCTTTGTAGTCGACTAACTTCACCGTCCTCGGTATGTAGTATTTCTTTTCTATTTCTTTGTGGGGCGGACATCGAAGATCCAGAGACGGTAGAGAGTGAGTTCATTAGACTTGTTTCGCCGCACACTGACGATAACAAAGACCGTGGCGGGTACTCCGAGATTCGAAGTGTCTACGCTACGGTCGCAGCACTGGCACATCATACAACATATACAGTGTCACTGTACACTGACGATAAGAAAGATGATCGTGGCGGGCACTCACTCGAGTGTCTACGCTACGGTCGCGACTCGCAGCACATCATATCATATAATAAACGATAACAAAGACCGTGGCGGGCACTCACTCGAGTGTCTACGCTACGGTCGCGACTGGCAGCACATCATATCATATAATGATAAACGATAACAAAGACCGTGGCGGGCACTCACTCGAGTGTCTATGCTACGGTCGCAGCACATCATATCATCAGATAATAAACGATAACAAAGACCATGGCGGGCACTCACTCGAGTGTCTACGCTGTGATCATAGCCTGGCGTTGTTCACATAGACATACAAAGTGTACGATAACAAACAAAGAATAGTAAACGAAAGTATTCGAATTTCGAACGATATCGTGTGTATCATATAGTAATAGATGTTTGTTGTTCAACAGCATCTACTAAGTAACCTCCTCGATCACCGCAATTCAGACAAAGTGTCGATTTGCGGCCATCCGACTACTCATATTTGAGATCGTGTTTTGCAGCAAATCAACACTTGCGTTGATTTGCTGCAAATGACGGTTTTGATTTCATAATTTTGTGTGATCGTTATCGTTGATTCGTTGATTAGAAAGTCAAAAATTACCGCAAACACGCAGTCGATCGAACTTGCGGTAATTTCGACATTGTATTTTGCAGAAAATCGACACTTAGGTCGATTTGCTGCAAATGACGTGTTTGATTTCAGAGTTTATATTATTTTACGTTCGAGATCGAATACTTACTTAGGATGCCGTAGATAAATAATATTAAGGGATAAATGTGAAATACGGTGAAATACACACAAGAATTTACCGCAAATGAACATAGAGTATGAATTGCGGTAAAACGTTCGATACAAATTTACCGCAATCCGGACAATGTGTCGATTTGCGGTCATCCTATTCCTCAGATTTGATATCGTGTTTTGCAGCAAATCAACACATGTGTTGATTTGCTGCAAATGACAGTTTCGAAATTACCACAAACGCGCACTCTCTCGGAATTGCGGTCATTTACAATCACTGTGGTTGGTTCAAGTTCTTGTAATTTAACCACTGTTCAAACAAATTATGACCATCGAAATTTGTGGCAATTCAAATGTACTAGATGTCTACTATCTACAAACTATGACAGTAGCGTAGTAAGATAGATAGTACACCGTGTGCTCGAGTATACACACTGTCAGAGTGTTGTGCTTTAACACTTTTGTGAACGGTCTACGACCATAACGTAGACCACAGTCGTTGTGATCATCACTGTGCAGTATGTTTACGTGGTCGACCGTAGCGTGTCTAACTTGTTATCATATTGTTAAAGGTGTCGACCGTAGCATAGACATGCCCCCGGCGGTCTTGTTATTATATATATCGACCGTAGCGTAGACACGCCACCGTCGGTCTTGTTATCATATATGCCATCATCAGGAAAACCATGAGACTTTGAGATAGCTTTATATAGCATTATATTTGATTTCAACTGTATCTTTTTTTATCATTATGATTCAACCATTGATCAATGAATGTAGCTGCAGGGGGGGTTGGTAAGCATGTGAGGAAACAATCACCAATACAATTCATGATGAGATAAACCAGACAGATGAAGGTCTATATTTGTTTATCCACCAGAAACAAAATGAGCAGGCCCAACATGCCTGAAATTGTTCCTGTCTGATGTCAATGATTGCCGCTGTCAGTAGCTATGTGATATATGTTCAAAAGTGGCCTGCCGGCAGATGTGACAAATTCTATCCATGATTATAGCCTCTACTATAGATATTCATATGAAGTCAAGCTGACAGATATGACAAACTCTATCTATGATCACAGTGCATGCTATATATATTCAGGTGAAATCAAACAGACATGATATGACAAACTCTGTCTATGATCACAGTCTATGCTATACATGTTCACATGCTGTTAAACTGACAGACATGACAAACTCTATCTATAATCATAAGCCTATGCTATATATATTCAGTTGAAGTCAAACAGATAGATGTGACAAACTCTGTCTATGATCACAGCATATGCTATATATGTTCACATGCTGTTAGACTGCCAGACATGACAAATTCTATCTATAATCATAGCCTATGCTATATATATTCATGTGAAGTCAAATAGATAGACATGACAAACTCTGTCTATGATCATAGCCTATGCTATATATATTCAGGTGAAGTCAAATAGATAGATGTGACAAACTCTGTCTATGATCACAGTCTATGCTATACATGTTCACATGTTGTTAAACTGACAGACATGACAAACTCTATCTATAATCATAGCCTATGCTATATATATTCAGGTGAAGTCAAATAGATAGACATGACAAACTCTATCTACCATGATCACAGCCTATGCTACATGTGTTCAAACAGGCCAGCAAGGAAAATATGACAATCCCCATCTCTGATGGCAGCCCGTTGCAGGCTGCAGGATACTGTACATTTCATCAAACATTATTTAGCAGTCCGTCGGAAGCTGGCTCAATGTGTGCAGTTGAAATCATGTATCATTTAATATACCGTGCACATATTACGTACTTAGCAACATGCATGCCTTTCTCGTTTGGCCCAAACGCGCTTGCGTCGATCACGTGTCTAAACGGTAACTACGCGATTCATTCTCTCTGCACGTTTTTGCCTGATCCGTGCCAAGGCACTATCCTTCGACGGCAAGCGCTCAGCATCAACATATAACGGAAAGATTTGTCTGTGAATTGATATCAACGCTTGAAGTGGATCCTCATCAAAATTTTGCGACTGACCTATTCCACCAACTAATAAGTTGATCAACTTCTTCCTTTTCCTCAAGGTCGTCAAGGAGTTCGAGAACCGAGTTGTAAAAACGTTCAGAATCCGTCACGTGATCTGTGCGGGAGAACACTTGCGCGGAGGTCAGCGCAAAACGTGCCTGTGTGCAACGGATTAACCAAGAACGTCCGAGGATGCTATGTATTACCTGGGTCGCCACGTAGGCTATAGAAGCCTTTGTGACGCTTCGCATTCCGTGGATTCGTGCATTACCGGACCTCGTAGCCCTGGGTTCTTGGTCGACGGAGCTGGGTGAAGTAAATACGTGCTTGTACGCCTAAAACAAAATGAGCTGCGAGGACTTCGAAGGGCAGTTAGTACTCTACCGAAACTAAAAGGCCACTTCGAAGGAGGCCGTTCCATGGATCCTCGGGATCATAGGTATAGTTGGCATAAAGAAACACCGGCCACTGATCCCCAGCAGGCTGGATCTGCCCGGTGATAAGCTTGGTCCTGATACTGCACCAGGTGAGCGGACATTGCAAATTTTGTGACCATCACTTACTCGGAACTCGCCCAATCAAGACCTGCCGGACAAAGAAGGGCCCCGGTCCGCTCGTGGTTGTAGCCACGGCCTGATTTCACATTTCGTGGTATGTGAGGGTTCAGGGATTGGCCCTTAGGCGTGATCCAATCAATTATTGCGCTTTTCATCCCTTTAGTATCATCGGCTCTCGCACCATTAGAGCCTTTTTGGATCTAGGGCACTCTGAACGTCAATGGTCCAAATGACTTAAGTAGCGGAGCATACTCACGAGGTCAGCAATGAGTATGATTTCATCCTCACACGACTGCATAATGCGAGCCTCAAAACCCGGTACCATCCGGAGTAGCTCACGGAAAGCCGTGAACTCCTTCCGTTCCCTGTTTTTATGCTCAGCTCGACAACAAGTCTCTGAAGATATTGTATTGTACTTACTGTGTAGTAAACGAATCCAGGTTTTCGCTATCGTTCTCGGCGAGCATTGCAATGCCATTTGTGATCAACGTTTGGACATTGCAAAAGGCGTGCACAACACGGCCGAAGTGGCGCCCGTGATGGACAAGAGGATCTTGCGTTGTTCTAACAATGCATTGAGGGTTAGCGACGGGATTCACGGAGAAGGAACGTACGGGCGTTTCCTGGGCCCTAGTTCCAACGCGTTTGCATGGGGACGTTTGTTGACATTTACCGGCGATTCAGAGCCACCGCGGTTCGAACATTCGCTGGGCATGGGTGCGGAAATTAAGAGCTAGGAGATTTGAAGGGAAATATAATGTATGTCTCAGAGAGAGTGGGATCGTACCATGGCCCCATGGGCCTTATATACTTGAGCAAGTCGCTAGCGAGAGAGAAGTGCGACTGTGTTCCGCAAGCGGGGTACAAAATTTCTGACGTCCTAGACGGGGCTTTTCTGGTAGCGATCATAGGACGGGAGAACGCGGGCATGGGACTCGCTTAGCGTATGTGGCTTCACCACAGCGAAAAGTACGTCCGCGAAAATGTACTAATGATGGCGTTAATTTCATTATCATCATCTCGAGCGTGTACGGCCATCTTGACTCGTACCATACTACATACATCACGCTTCGCCACCTTCCTCCTAGAATATTCTTGTACAACCACTGTACGCGTCAGATGAACGGTGGACTCATCTGTTGTCCCAAGGTGATATCGACTCCCTCAGCTGTCACATATCTGCTTCCGCCACCGCCGAGCCAGTGGCCCTCTTCCTTGACAACAATGACAATGTACAAGCTTTGTGAGCTCCTGGACCTTTCGGATCTTGGTGTAGCCCTCCTCGCTCAGACGCTAGAGCGTGCGTGTCCTTGAAGAAGTTCAATAGATTTTCCCGGAACACTGTTGCTGTACTACCCAAGGAGTGCGACGAGCAAGCATGTCGGTCGGTGGTGAGACCGCCGATCAGAGTCGCAAAATGACACCGCGTCTTCGAGCATGATGCCTCGTATGCGGCGGTCATACACCAAGTGTCTGGAAGACGAGGCAGAGGTCGACAATCCAAAAAGTGCGCGCAAACGACGACGTACCGTTCCTTTAGCCGCTCGAGCAGTGCAACCGCGCGCTCACGATCACTGTTGCCAAGTTCAGCGCGGAATATGACCTCCCACATCGAAACTAGAAAGACGAACGCAATCCTAAAATCCACAACTCCGTTTCGACGTGTGTGCAGATCGAATACATCATGTAACCCCAATTTCTGCGACAGTCGAGAGATGGAGTCTCTGTTGTGAATGATGATATTGCGCCGTCGTCCTGATCGCCCAGATAGTCGAACACGGAAGTGTATGACGACGTCCGAACGGGAAAGTGAGAAAGACCATAGAACTGCGAGTTGACATACCCCTCGAGCACGAGCGCCCCGTTCGAAGCCGGTACGCCAGAGTTGTTGAGCACCCTCGGAGCGGATCCGTATCCATGGCCGTCATGAGAGACACACGGGGTTGCAACCGTATCTATGACTCGACGTCCAGGGGCACGATGGGCGAAGTCTTCAACGAGATTGGGCCGGAATGACGCCTTGTCGTAGCATCAACAATAGCTTGCAGAACCCTACGGCACCAAATACTACCCCGAGGTGGTCGATGTTGGCATTGATCGACATGACATGAAGTGAATTGTCACGTTCTGCTCTGCGAAAGGACGAAGCGGATGCTCGCGAGCTCGAAGGAGTCCATGGCTTCCGTCCCCACTTCGTGCGCCTCGACGACGCCTACGCAGATCGGAGAAATGTCCAAAGGGTAAGGAGCGTGCTGAGGAGATCGGCTTGCGTCGGGCTATGCGTCTGCACGATGGCGAGTACGGTCACACACGTCCAGGAGGGGAAACATGGTGATGCCAATGTAAAGTGAGCCTGAGGGCGTGCGGGTGTGTCCGCGAGAGACACAAGAGGGGAGAAGCAGTGGGGGCGAGGTAGGAAAACGGGCATGTATGTCGCGAGCGATGCGCGTGTTTGTCCCGACACAGCTCGCTGTCGTGCGAGGGCTCAAGGGGACGACCAGGACAGCAGGCGCGAACGCTCACGATAACGGTGGTGCATGCAGATGTCCTGCAAGGAAGAGTTTTAGGAGGTGCGAGTAGTCCAGCTTGTCGCTGAAGCGGGGGCACGCCGATGGTGGGGGAGGGGGAGCTTGGCGCTGGTTGTGTACTTGTCCTGCGAAGTAAAGCACTGGGTTAGAACGGGGGAATGCGCGTCATCGAAGACGGTACGTACAAGTCGCCCTATAAAGTGAAACGACTCGAAATGGGGGAGGGGGGTTGCTTCGCTGATGTCGTGCGTGCACTAGATCTCCTATGAAGCGAAGCGGTCCAGATCAGGGGAGGGGAAGTGCATTGGTTGACCTGCGAGGATTCACCAGTGGACGTGGCGATAGACCATTCATGCAAGATAACAATGCGGGAGCAGCGGTGAACCCAATACAGGTCGCGGTGGGCAGCGGAAGGCCGATGAGAGACTGGGTGTCGTGCACGAGCATACATATACGACAGTCAACAGGGTTGGACTCGGAGGACTGCACGCAGATACGCAGACGGACTAGGCCACCAAAGACCCGAGGATGACCCGAGACAATCGAGTGAGAGAGTGAGAGATTGATGTCGCGACTCGCGAGCCACGGAAGACGATCAGCGCTCGTCGTCGGCGAGACAGGAGCTGGGAAGAGTTCCGTCATCAACCTCATTGCCGGGGAGCAGCTCGCCAAAGTATCTTCTAGGGCAAATGGCTGCACGTTGGATGCCGAGTCGTACGACATGGTGCTCAGAGATAGTCTGGATGATGTTGACTACCATGTCCGTCTGTTCGACACGGTCGGTTTGAACGAGCAGGGCCTGAGCAAGAACAATTACCTCACCGCGATCCAGAAGGCGAATGAGCTGATCGGGCTACTCCAACGCACCGGAGGCATCCACCTCCTTGTCTTCAAGTTTTGCATCCGCGGCGGTAGGATCACATCCACCACGAAGAGAAAATATTTTTTTGTTCCGCGAACGTCCTATGCCAAAACAGAGTTCCGGTTACGTTCGTGATCACCGGGATGGAGAACGAGGTCCTGATGGAGAGCTGGTGGCCAGAGGAAGGCGGAAAAGTTCAAGTAGTCGAAACTCTTTTGTTTTTCGCACGTTTGCGTCACAGCGACCCACGGGTTGGATGACGCCTACGCGAACCAGTACAACGAGTCACAGGTGGCGATCCGCAGGATGCTTTTGAACCATCCATCCGCCGGGGCCTCTTGGCAGCCCTCGGAACGCAAAAGCTGGCACCTGGCAAGTAGGCTGCTGCGGTGGGTGACAAATGTCAAGGATCGCAGGAGGGCCCTCGTAGGGTGGCCAAGGCCGCTGAGCAAGGCAGAGCTGTAGCAAGAAGAACATTGAGCTCGAGGGGAAAGGAAGGGATCGGCGAGCTACCTCCGACCTGAGGCGATTACCTGGTGTATGCAGAACTCGACGGCACGACGAGTCATCTTGAAGAACCATAGAACGCATTAGCACACGAGCAATTACGGAAAGGAGGCCCGCTCACCAGACAACTCAGGCCACATCGAAAACATCAAACTATGCGACGACAGAGCCATAGCGGCAATATGAGAATGCCTGTAAATCGTCAAGAAAGCTGCAAGACACGTTAGTACGCGAGCGCGAATGCTGGAGGCCCGTGGAGCAGAAGGACGTACTAGTGAATACCCTGGGCAATCCAAATGGTCCAGGACTCGGCGACGTGCCTGGCAGGATGGGCAGGGAGTCGCAAAAGGCATAAAGGAACGTCCTGAAGGCAGTTTGGGCGACAACGGCGACAACGGCGACACGAATATGCCACACTCACCTAGAGCCAGGCAAGTAGAGGCCACGAGCGAACTGAGAGTTGAAAAAGTGGCGATAAACAACGTCAGAACGAACAGATACAACCAAACGAAGATTCTAGGCCAGGAGGTCAGCAAGGCAAGAGACAATCCGAGAACCATCAAGCGCGTTCGGTAGAGCTAAAGTAATAGCAATCGCAATGAATATGTTGGGAGATGATAGTGACTCACACACGACGCAACAATCAGCGCCTCCAGCAACTCCGATAGATTGGTAGTAGGCAGGGATGACCAAGGGACGTACCTGATGCATTGAGTCCCACCCAAAGTTCCCAACGACCCAAAAAGACATTCCTATTACTTAGATGCTTCGTCTGGTATTTGAAGCCTTCGCCGCACTGGGGCACACGGCGGACGCAATGGCAAGGAAATCGGGGAACGCTTGCACGAGTCCAGAGATGAGAGAGTTAGGAAAGGGATTGGGTGGAGACGTGCAGGCTGCAGCCTCTAGCTGATCACGCTGCAGGCAGTTCTCAATGATCGAGGGGGAGGCCCGGTGATAAGCTGCCAGTGAGCCCTGGGCCCTTGCACTCCACGTTTCAACCGGCGTGAAGCGAGATAATTGCGCCCGGGCCACACAAGGTCCTACATAATACATACTAAGTATATACTAGTAAGTGGCAAGCGACGAGGATTTTCACGTCTTCGTCGATGTCAACGTCCCCATCTCCCTCTGCTTCTACAATGGTCCATCACGATACGGTCGCACCCTGAGAAGTTATCGGGCGGCCCACAAGCACAGAGGGTGCACCGCATGACAATGGGACCGCCGACGGCAACAACGAGGCCGACCACAATGTCCGAGAAACAACGGGTGTGTGAGAAGTTGGAATCAGGGTCTGGTCATGCGACCACTAATGATCACCCTTAAAACTGTGCAACAGCCATGTTGACGAGGGCGACGGAGGGGGTGAGGGGGCGACTGTCCGTCGGGATTAGTACGGGGAGACAAGCCAACGCGGATGGCGTTGTTGAGTGACCACAGTACGTTACCGTATGGTTTTTCCCTCCTCTTTGCACTCTCACTTGCAATGCCCACTGCGGCTATCCTTCAGGGAATTGAGCGTTTGATTGGCGCCCTGTTGAAACTTGAAGCCTAGTGAGCCACGACTTGGCTATCGACTGGGCTGTCACTGTGTCACGATCGCTCCAGATGACGTTGCATAGTAGTTACGCACCGAGCCTGTGGCAGCTGCTTAACGCATTGTCGAAACGGACAGTTCCGTAGCCTCTTCCTCTGCTATCAAGACAGGTACATGGCGCTCCCGAGGAATAATCTGCAGGCGGCAGTGCTTTCCGTTCCTCTTTCACCTTTTTTTCACTCGATCCACGTAAGCTTTCCGGCTGCATCGATCGACTTGGAAGCGCTGTAGGTTGTTCACTTATGGTTTGTGAGTTATGTGTGTATCATTTCCTACCACTTCTGTTGGAAATTGCCCCATGATTTTTGAACTCGACTCTCTTAGGACGGTCAAGTGATAACTCGCATCCACTACTACTTTCTTGTGAACGTTCGGATAGTTGGGTGATGAAGAGGTGTAGGCTTTCGGTTTGGTGTTATAAATTGCGTGGACTTGTCATAATTGAAATTGATGGGGAACGTACCCGGCGTATGTAAAACAGAGACCGGTTGCTTAGATGACCTGGGTACCGCATGTTTTGAGCAAATGTAACAGAGTCTGAAGTGGATGTTGATCATCTGGGATGCTGATCAACCGGGCGGCCAGGTCTTCCGTGGAGAGCCGTGCGACACAGAAATGGAAGACGAGTCTTGGTGTATACCATTCTGCCTGGTGTATTCCGTACCCAGCATTCCATAGGTGAACCAGAGAATTGGCCGAAAACGCTTGGTTTCAACTATTGGACTGTTTGTCCCACAATAACGACATCACGAGTGTCTTGCTACTGCAACGGCCGCCTTGAATGTACGCGCAGGGAGAAACATTCGAGAATGAACACACAAGAGATGTGGAAAAGAATCTGATTCATCGTAAAAGGTTTCTAGCGCGAGTCTTACATGGAGTTTTGATACCAGCGCTAGTATAGCCTCGGCAGACCAGCAGGCGTGAAATTCTGACACCCGGAATGACAAGATTCCACCTGCAGATGATCGGTGCGATAGAGAGGTCAAAACAAAGCGAAGCTGGTCAAACCAGACACGAGACCGTGTTTTATTCGCCTCGAATACGGAATCGGTGACCAAACAGAGCAGGACCACAGCGTCCGATAAGGTGATGGACTTTTTGGTTCAATCTGGAGTCAGGTTCTGGAGTCTAAGATTGTGGGAATATCACTTGCCATCTCGTAAATGCATGTCAGGATATTCCAGCTCTCCGCAACCAAGATCGCACCAAAGTATTTCAATACTGTTAGGGCGTGGATGGGGGAAAAGAGAAATGCCGAGCGAAAATGCCAACTCACGAGGCGGCATATGGCACGAGGAGGCGTAAAACTTTAACTGGTTTAAGCTCGACCAAGTTATTCGTTGTCGGTTTTGATTTGATATGGCTCGGCTGGAGCGATGACTCTTCGGCCAGGCCAATTGCCGTGGCAGTTTGCATGGCAAGCTGTGGGAACCAAAAGGGCGCGCCATCAGTAACGACATAAAGAACCCTACAATTGCCCCACACGCACATCGCTATATTGACGAAACCCTGACCACAGCGAGCGGGGCGCGGGCGCGTCAGCTGACATTCGCTCGTCTACTCTTGTATTCTGCCCATGCAATGAGGATCGCTGCTTGTAGTGTGTCCACAGTAGGGTGTTGTAGAGACATCGATAGTTGTTTCTGAAATAAAACAATCGCGCGTCGTCAATGATCGCCGGTGTGATGTCAGGCGATCCCGGGAAACCCGAGACTCACTTTGGCGGCATCACGGTAGATCTCGGCCACAACCTGAGAGCCTCAGGCGACGATTTCCAGGATATCTGAGTACCTTGCACCCAGAGCAGCTATGCAGTTCGCGAGGAGCGGTGGTAGTGTCTGTCGTCGAAACCTGTCGCACAGGTCGTCGTAACTGAAGAACATACACTCTGCGCCCACGTTGCCAACGAACTGTTGCATCCAGGCCCGCTGGGGAGAGGGAGGAGGGTTGTGCGGCGTCAAACAACACGGATGATCGATAGAGCTCAGGCTGTGATGATGGTGGTTGTCCTCCTATATGTCTCTCAGATGAAAGTCCCGAACCCGACTGGGTGGCGCGGTGCCCATTGACTGACGCTGAGAGACTCTTGGCGTGGTCGAGCGGGTACGATTGATAGCGCGAATGGCTGTCGGTTGCGTGTTGCCCCACAGGCTGTGGTGGTAGATACGAGGAAGAGCGTTGCATGGACAGCGATAGCGGCGATGGCGCAGGTGCGAGGTTCGGCGAGGGAAAGTCGGGAACGGTGCTCTGGGGCCTGCTGGGTGCATCGTGATGGGTAGAAGTGGAAGTACAGTACCCAAGCCTGCCTGCCGGACGTGCCAGGCCGGGTCCGGCGATGGCTCGACTGCGTTGGGCAAAGTAGCGTTCCCGATCACGGAATCTGCATTGTATCTTGGCGACTTTGCAGGCCTCGCACTGGGCCTTAGACTCTTCAGGATCCAATCCACCGTACGAAGTTTCCAAAAACTCGTATAGATACATAAACAACAATACATACATTCACGATCATATCGTGCCCGTAAGCCATTTTGCGGCACCTGAACGTTTGAGGGGCCCAAAACCCTCCTCACTACATGGGAGTCGGGGATGGAAAGCACGACTGTCAGGCAATTGTATATCTGCTTCTGCCCACCGAGCCAGCAGCAGGTGTGCAAGCTTTGTGAGCTCCTGGACCTTTCGGATCTTGGTGTAGCCCTCCTCGCTCAGACGCTAGAGCGTGTCCTTGAAGAAGTCCAAGTGCGTAGCAAAGAGCGATTTTCCCGGAACACTGTTGTTGTACTACCCGAGGAGTGCGAAGAGAAAGCTTGTCGGTCGGTGGTGAGACCGCCAATCAGAGTCGCAAAATGACACCGCGTCTTCGAGCATGATGCCTCGTATGCAGTCATACACCACTTCTGGGAAGTGTCTGGAAGACGATCAGGTCAGGTCGACAATCCAAAAAGTGCGCGCAAACGACGACGTACCGTTCCTTTAGCCGCTACGAGCAGTGCAACCGCGCGCTCACGATCACTGTTCCCAGGTTCAGCGCGGAACATGACCTCCCACGTCCTAGAGGGGTCAGAAGGGTCTCCGAACAGCTCCTTCTCGAGACGCATGTTGCGTGGCCCGACGACGTGAGCACCATTGCGCCACACGGCCAGCACCAGGAATATCATATCTATCGCGAGGAGGCTCGGCTCTCTCTCGAGGACCAGCCATTTGAAGAAGGGCGATCAGTGCCCGGTCATTTGAAACTCCCCCACCTCAAGGGCCGGATTTATTCCTGTCATTGTGACCACTGCGCAATGGCTCATAACCACGCACGTGGATCGTTCTAGCCGGACCTGAAAGAGCACCGGTCAGCTGCGGAGTTGAGTGGATAAAGATAGCGTGTGACAGACCCGTTTGTCGATGGAGCAAGGGATGGGGTGGAGACGGCGCGCTGCCCACTTCTCAAGTGAGGTGGAACGTATATAGAATTTGTCCCGTTGATACCGAGAGAAGCAGACCGACCCGCTTCGGGACTGGTCACGATCTCGTTCTTCCCCCCGTCTTCCCCTTCGGTCGACCATTCGATGGACATCAACATCACTAAAAGCATCTTCACACCCGTCGTAATGCGGTGACGGCGGGGGCGCTACTCGTCGAGGGAGCGGGGAGGTTCGACGAGGACGAACGCGGTACGGACAATAGAGGATGGGTATTTGGAAACATGGGAACGGGTGAGGGGAATATTGCAACACTGATCTTGATCTCAGTGTCTTTGTTGAATCTATTCATCCCCGGTCAGTTGGTCGTCGCCGTTGTTGTAACTCCACGGGCACTCGAAACGAGCATGGCGCCGACAACCACGCCCGGACGACACTGGTCTCTAAAGATAAGTCAGAGCTTGAGCCTCTGTGTGCTCCGTCATCGCTACAGAGACGTCGGAGCGCGACGTGCTGCAAGTTGTCTGCGGTCCCGTTGAACTGCGATATTTGCATCTATATCAGAGAGCGTGTATTCCACCGTCCGAATCCCTGGATACGCAAATCAGAGACAAGAATCGTGTGTTCGACGACGACTGACAAAAGTGCTTTCGAGTTTGCTTGACGTATTCGGCGATGAGGTATGCGCACTCCGTTACTTGCTGTATCAGAAGTGTAACGGTCTTGATGTACGCCTCATCAGCCTTCAGAGGTTCGGCGTCGTTGACGAAACTGGGGACGTCGTTCATGGTGGCCGCTAGGTGAATGAGAGTCCGCTTGTCGTGCTTCCTGGACCTCTGGTCCACCATTAGTACCTGTGCGCAACACAACGGGCGATTAACCAACAGAGATAACACATACTCTGCTCGCAGCGGATATACTAAGTGATAGTCAGGCAAATGGTTCGACCCATATAAATGAATCTGTCTGCCAGTGAACAACAAGATACCTGTGTGGTCGTCTAAATTCTTGTTAGTTCAATCCTCTCCAACAGCCCTCCCCACATACCTATTATCTAATTTCCAGAGTACCTCGCTCAAGACAGGTGCCACGCGATCGTAAAAGTTGGCATATGGACCATGGCCGTTCGGATATAAATGTTCGGAGTTTGAATCTGGGGAGCTTCTCAGTGTATTCCCTTGAACGATGTCGAGCAGATACGGGTTGTTGAGATCAATCTCAGCAAGAGGATTCCAGTGGCACTCACACGATCTCAAATTTGCTCGCTCACTCGGGTTAGTTAGGGTCTTCTTTTTCTTTCTGGTTCAATACAAGTTCACAGGTATGAGTACAGACTCGTCCAAATTGTTCAGGCTGACCGTTCAAAGGTGCCTGCATTGTTAGGAAGATGAGGCGCCCACGTGTGCACCTGCTTGGCCCGAGTGACACATCTCTCCAGGTTTGCTACCTGGTTATCATAGTCCGAGGCATCGTGAGTATTCCACTTCGTGTTTGTATGCGAGCGCGGAGCTCTCCCACCCGCTTGTACTCGCGCCTTTGCCACCCCACCAGCCCCAATGCGCCCCCCACCCCCCGCTAGCCCCCCAACACAGGGAAGCCC
>JBBPPD010000094.1:0-21161 GCA_038091795.1 Leccinum olivaceoglutinosum | reverse complement strand
GATAGAGAATACGTGTGTGTACTTATGCACTCACATGGATCCTGTATAGGATCTTATTTCCTACTCTGTAGAGTTATCTACTATTTTATAGTAGAGATTACCTACCTTTTGGTAGAGATGTGTTATGACGCTATCACATACACATTACCTATCATATAAATGATAGAGTCTTACCTGACTTCTTTTATAATCAGTCAGAGACGAATCACTTAGAATCGTCCTTCAGTCGTTTCTAAGATGATACATAGAACAATGTTTCTATATAGCTTAAGCTATATAAGAATGTCCTATTGCCAGACCTCTAGGAGTCGGTTAATGCTCCATGATACATTTCTGTCATGTTTCATACTTCCTATCACGAAACGTTGATAGAGACCGACATAAGTCTGGGTATAGAGAATAACTGATATGATAGAGATTGTGCTGATAGGTACTAGATAGCTTCCTCATTATGCGCCTGCTGCTCCATTACTCGGACTCCATTATCTTGCAGTACCATATCACATGGTACGATTTCTATACGTCGCTCACCCGCTCTTGATCGGCCTGGCAAACGTCAAGACCTCTACAAGACTTAAGTTATCTTCCCACTCCCTCATGCTTACCGCCCTCCTCCCAGTTCCAAAATTTATTCATCAGAACAAATGTATGCGCGGTCTTCTTGAAGATCGACTGGTACATCAATGTCTCGATATTGTTCTTCTTCCCATCAAACGGGCGGCGAGGCTGGGAGTTATGTTGCCAGATTCTGTCGGCGACATGCGATATTGTTTTACAGCAATAGTAAGTTATATTTGCGATACTCCAGAAGCTGCCATGATCGCCACAGTCGGTGTTACAACTTGTCCCTCAGCCCCTATCTTTTTCCTTCTTCGAGTCTTCCCACAGTTCCCCCGACACCTCCCTGAGCCTCCCCGACGTCTTCCCGAACCTCCCCGAATCTCCCCGACGTCTTCCCAAACCTCCCCGAGTCTCCCCGACGTCTTCCCGATCTCTCATCTCCCTCTCATCTCTCCTAGTCTCTCTCGTCTCTCCAAGTCTCTCTTGTCTCTTCAAGTCTCTCTTGTCTCTATCTATCCCTCTTGTCTCTCTCATCTCTCTTGTCTCTCTCAATCCCTCTTGTCTCTCTTGTCTCTCTTGTCTCCATTTCTCTACCTCCGAGTACCCCGAGTACCTCCGAGTATCTCCGTTCCTCTTATCTCTTATCGTCTCTTGCCTCTTATCATCTCTTATCTCTTATCCTCGCTTACTCAGAACCCTAGCGCTCCGCAGCCTTCTTACTCATCCTTCTTACTGCAGATTCCTCATCACCAACGTCATCGCATCTTCTCATCATTCACGTGTACTCTGATCATCCACTCGTAGATTTCCCTCATTATGCCCTAGTTCCTAGTTTCCCCTTTCGTCTTGGTCCGTGCACGACTCACCTAGCTATATTAGATACCTCCTGTAGTTCCCACGATCCTCATCTTGGTCTACCTACACTATCACTCACTAGCTTCGTCTCTGCCATGCAATAGACCTTCCTCTCTCATTCCTCGAGTCCTCGTCCACCCTTATCAGGGAGTCCTTCGTCCACCAGCCAGCCTGGAGTCCTCACCTCAGTCCGACCATCGACCTTATGCGCCACCTCGTTGCCTTGCTCCGAGTTAGTGGGTTTAGTAGGTCCACGGCCGACCTCACCCGAGGCCAGTCGTAACAGTCGGTGGCAAAACCTCACCACTTACTATGGTGATGTTCAAGGAATTTGGCGACACTTTTCGACATGAACTGCACACATGCCAATGCACACTGGACCAACTTAGGATCATCAAGTCCAGAGCCGACCCTATGGAGATTGAGGTGTTTTTCCGCGAGGCCCAGCCCTTTTGGCTCAATGGTGTTAGTAGCAATCCATTCTGGATGGACTACCCACTCGCATGCCCCTCCATTTTCCTCACCCCAGAGCTCCTCCACCATCTCCACAAGGAGTTCTGGGACCACGATGCAAAGTGGTGCATCAATGTGCTTACCGCTGCAGAAATCGACTTTCGCTTTTCAATTTTGCAGCCCGTAACAGGGTTTCGTCATTAGAAAGGCGGGATAACGAAACTGAAACAAGTCACTGGTCGGGTTCATCGGGACGTGCAGCACTGCATTGTTGGCGTAATTAGCGGACCAGCGCCTGCCAGGTTTGTCACTTCCATCCGTTCTCTCATGGATTTACGTTACCGGGTGCAGCCTGCTCATTGTATTGATGATCACGACATCGATTTCATTTCCGCTGCTTTGAGCAAATTTCACGCTAACAAAGACGTTATCCTGGAGCTCGGGGCTTGACGCGGAGAGGGACAAAAGAATCCCATCGACAATTGGTACATACCCAAGCTCGAGCTCCTACAGAGCATCGTACCGAGCATCAGATGGACTGGTGTTCCCCGGCAGTGGACTGCGGACCTAACTGAACACGCACACGTCACCGAAATCAAGGTCCCGGCTAGGTCCAGCAACAATAACAACTACGAACCTCAAATCTGTCGGTATTTGGATCGGGCTGAGAAATGCCGATCCTTCGATTTCATCACGTCTTTAGTTGGACGACACCTGGCAGAGACCTCATCAGACCCGGATTCAGATACGGCCCATCCCAATGCAAATTCAGGCGCGTCCTTGGTCAGCTCTTCGCGTACCGATGCTCACGGCAGTAATTCAACCCCCACACTGATCATCTGGTTATGCACGTCCTATCACAAACTACTTCAGTATCGCTGCGCAGCTCCGCACTAAGAACGACTCGGTTCCCCTCCCCCTTCGTACTTTCACAATCGATAGCACAGCCATTCACCTCACTTATGATCCAAGCATACGGCGGATTGCTATTGACAATGCTGCAGAGAGATTTGGGCTCTCTGCCAGTGACCTTCGCCCCATCTTGGCCGACTTTCTGAATAAGGAGAGAGCTGCAGGACCTTCTGCTGTCCATCCTGTCGGTGGGCAGCGCAGGGCATCGAGTCACTGCTCACTGCCGTTCACCGAGCTCCAAGTCTGGTTCAAGGTTCGGGTTCAAAATACTGAATTTCATGATGCCGATACGATTCTCCCGGCACAAACGCTGCTCTGTTCCCCTCCAGACGACCATTGGACCTTCGGGCGATATGACACGGTAATAATCAATGTTGATGCAGCACAGAAGTGGCCCAAAAGCAGGTTAAAAGGTCAGCAAAATGTTGACCTTTTTTATTGCTTTCATTTACATCCTTTAGGTCACATTCCGTGTCAACTCCGACTAATTTTCCGGCCTCTCAGTCGCAAGGGTACAGAATGGCCATGGAGGGATCGATTCCTTGTTTACACGTATCGCTATGATGTGATTGGATGTGATGCAAGTCAGCTTGATATTCTCAAGAAAGCAAAGCATGCCGACAACGAACATCTGGGAGATATACTAGTACCACTTAGTCAAGTCTGTGCATACGTGCACCTCATACCTCGTTTTGGAGAAACAGCAGACCGACGACTTACTCATACTAACTGATCAGAACTTTTAAATGAATTTTATCTGAACAAATATTTTGACAAAAATACCTTCCTTCCCCTCTTGATTCCTCATTAGTAGTACGTGCTTGAATCATTTCAAGTTGTATCTCGTACACGATAGGTCCAGAATGTGATATAAAGGAGTCCATGTATGTGATAACCAAAGAAAATGACACATAGTATACGCTATCCATCAACTCCTCCAATGCTGTCTCTCCCTGGATCTGACTGAACCTTGATGAAACCATCCGTCACCACACGTTTATACAGCGCACTTCCCCTCCAAAGCAAGCAACAACGATTTTTCCCACGCTTTAAGCGAGGGCGAACGTCTCGCACTCGCTTAAAGCATGGGAAAGTGCACAGCTAATAACCAACACTACTCGGAACTGAAAACAATAGAGTTACCGCGACATTACTAAGTATTTATGATATAGTTTACAAATAGTATAACTTGAAAGAGCTTGGCAGTGAGTATTGTACTGACTAGTATTGTGTGCGATCGACATAGTCACGTGTTACGCAATCAACTTGAAACAAACAATCGGCAAATTGAACAGTGAGCACTGAGGGGGCAGGATGGGTGTACGGTTTCGAGCCTACCGAATTCAAGATGATACCGCTACCCTGACCGCTGATCGACCTACACTTTAGTTTCTATAGTTGTGATCAGTGAGACTCGTCCTCCGAATTTGGTCGAGAACAGATTGGGAAGTTGGAACCATGACAAAGGAGATCTGAGACCGTAAAGGGCGCGATGTGACGTGCTTGACGAGGTTTGTTTTCTAGCATAAGATAGTAGAATCATCATTTGAGTTGTTTTGATGCATCTGGCATTCAACTTTGTTTGAACATGACTACCATCTCGAACATGACACCAATGATCCCGCCCCGCCCCTCCGAGTCCGTATATTCACGACGGGCACTGTGTTATCTCACCCACTCACATCCACTTCCAGACTGTATCTCATGCACAGTCTGTACTCACTTCTTGCGGTGGTCCTGCTCAACATGTTCTCGCACTCCTCACTCAGCTCTGAGTCGCTGCAAGAGTCCCAGCAACAGGCAACGTCGAACCCATGCTCATCGCATCCCTCGGCGCTAACTCAGAACCCCTTGAATCAACAAGCTCACACACAAAATACTGCAAAATCTAGCCAAACCTCAGCGTAACCGCATGGGTCGCCCACTGGCATGCTGGCGACACCCACTGCCTCGCTTCCACCCTGGCCAACCTGCCTCTGCAACCTCAATCTCCCCGGCGCTGCACCGACTCAATGATCCTCTCCCTCGCATGCCTTGCTCGTCCTCAATGCTGGCCGTGATGGTGCCGCCCTGCTTAGGCTCCCCACGAGTGGGTACTAGTACCTCCAATTTCCAAAGCTCCGGGTCGAGTCCACCCTCGAATGTCTACCGCTACCATCGTGCTGTCGATCATGGGCACTGTGACTCTGAGATCTCAAATGGCTTGCGGTTGACAAGTGTGGGATGGCTGGCATCGAGAGGGTGCGGTCTTTTTGATTTCTTGGCGGGGGTTGGATGGATCATGTCGGAGGGGGGGTGCAGGTAGTGGAAGTGGAAATGTGAGTGGCCCAGATGTTGAGAATTATGGTTTCACTTTGTTTCTACACCATGTTTCTTTGCGTGACTCACAGCGTGACTCATACGAGTCTTATGCGTGACTCATCATTTCTTCTTAGTGTGACTCACTATGTCTCACTAGCGTGACTCATATGTGACTCACTATCTCTTATCTTTGCTTATGCTATTCGTGTTACTCATCACTTAGATAAGGCTTCAACGCCATTGGACGATAGCAATATCTTACTGCGGATGACTCATATCTTCGTCATCCTTCCATGACCTTCTATAGAGTTCTATCTCTATTTCCCTATTATAGGAGAATACGTACATAGATACAAACATCTTTGTATCGTATATAAACCTGGAGCTATCGCTCTGGGACAATAACGAGTCTTCTACTCATTCTTCCATTTACCTCTCACCTAAGCTACTTGCTCGAGTCTTTACACTCTCGCAACTACCTTCACCTTGTTCGTTACCTTCAGACTATAACAGTGAGTATCTCCCACTGTCTCTTAGTTCCCTATTAGGCTACTGCGCACACAATCGAGATTTGCTATCTCGATACCAGAGGGGGGCACTCAGCTGGCATGGCGGACGCATCATTTGAGATGCTACCGCGGCCAGTGGAGAGTCGTTTCATCCAATGGATGACGAAGAGGAGAAGGATCATGTTAGAACAGAGATTCCGAAGACAACAAACTGGATCGCAAGGCTATGGAGAGGGAGAAACAGCAGAAACGGCAGAGGCAGGAGGAGTTGAAGCAGGCGCAGGCAAAGAAGGCCCGACATGTTGACTGATGCGACAAAGACAAAGATGGGAACAGGTCCGGGAATGGGACGGAACGACAACAATGACAACAACAATGGCACGCTGTGGCACCAGCCTCAGTATACTACCACAATGTGACCATGACGATGACAGGAACAGGACTCGGACAGGACAACGACGAAGCCTCAGGTAAGCACATCCTCGTCATCATCACCTTCCTTGCTCTTTTTTCCCTCCTCTCTCCCTCATGATAACAACGACCACTGTGGTCCACTGACACCACTGTGACGGCGAACGACACGGCGAACGACACAACATGGCACTGCGACACATCAACTGATGCAACAGCGTGCCATGATGTGATGACGACAAACGGAGCCACTGCTGCCATCACGCCGCAATGCCGCTAGGACGACGATGATGACAATGACGTGCACCACCATGCTGCAGTCTGAGGCAATGGCACCAGATGTGATGTGGCACTGTGCTGCGTCAACTGACGCAACATCGTACCACGATGCGACAATGATGACGGAAGCAGGAAAGATGGGAATGGGGGGGAACAGGAAGGGACAGCGATGATGTCGACGTCGATGGCGGGCCGGGGAACGGTCGGAAATGGGAATGGTGGGACAACAATGACAATGAAGATGAAGATGCCGGGAATGGGAACAGGACAGCACAATGATGACATGCCATGGCAGCAACGTGCCACGATGTGACAACAACGACTGGCAGGAACTGAACAGAATGGGATGACGCAATGACACGCCTGGCACCAGTGGGACAGCCACACTGACGTCACAATGACAATGAAAATTACCCAAAGATGCTATTTTTTTTACCTACTAACTGACTTCGTTACTTTTTTCTCGAGTATGTGGCAAGCGTGAATTACTGTTATATGGAATGTCACGGCCCGGCGGGTGCAGTTTTCCTGATTAGTAGGATCTGCAGTGACTTGGATTAACTTATTAAATACCTTGTTACTTGTGTGGTAACTTTGCTGTGCAACTAGTACTCAGTTCAGACAGGAAGGAACTTCACTGAGATGTTTTTATCACGGTCTGAGTGAGTTGGCATTGCTGTGAATGGTAGGACACTCTGACACTGTGGAAAGAGGCTAATAAACTATATAGGTGGAGTAGCTGTCAGTCTATGCAGTTGTAAGATGCTGGAGATGTTTTGCCTGAGTGATCAGGTTTTGCTGTGGAGCTGGGTTGCTGTGGAGAGCCATATAGAGCTCCATAGTATTCATTTCCTTTACATTACTATGTGTTACTGAGGAGATTTTTGTGTTTTGCTGATGTATACGACTCTGACGAGTGTGCAAACACTACCAACCGGATGCTCAATCTGTCCAATGACGATATTTGTCACAGGTGACTGCTCTGGTGTCGATGACCACCGGTAGTGGCCTTCTGTTCACCACCGTTTGTGCCCACTTCCACTGCTATTGTTGCTGAAGCATGTGGGAAGGGCGTACCATCAGATGCTGCCACCTTGGTCAAGTAGTTTTCCAACCTCCGGAGACGGTCTTTAGCTGTATCAAGAATGCTAACTCGTCCTCCCCGGAGACGGTTTGTAGCTGCCATATGTTTCCATCTCGGATGGTTACTCTTCCATTTGTGAGGGATCATTGTCCAGTATTGATCTCTCATCAGTTAATGCTCTGCTTTCGAGCACATCACATGCGTCTCCCAAGGCTTCCTTTGAACGTGCTCAATTTTATGGTCACGGTGCTGATCAAGGTGTTGAAAACGCGATCACAAAGGGATACTACCTTCTCTCCCATGGTGGTGTGCACTGATATCATCATATCCGTTAACTACTTTCCAGCGAGCCGGACTTCTCATTACATCGTCATCTTAGATGAAAACTTCCAAAACAACATAGACAGGTGTGTTCGTCGACCGGTGAAACGGGCGAGACGAGCTGAATTTGCTTGGTAAGCTTTACTGCCATGGTGAGAGTCGTAATGAGTGAATGAGACGTTCTGTAGACCGTTGTGTTAGTCTGATATCAACATTTACAATGGTGTTATCGCGCTCGCGAACAGGGTTGTCTGGATGTGCATACTCGTATTTTGCACAACGGGTTTGTACGTATATTACAGTTTCATTTCAACTCAACAGCTCAGGAAGAATCACTGCCAATGGCACGGACAACACAATGCAATACAGAGTAGAAGAAAAATGATGGCACGACAATTAGGCTAAGTGAGATGAAATAGCACAGATAAGTGTAAATGCAGGCTCATGCTTCCCTTTGACGTTTTCCAAGGGAGAATTTGTTGATAGCATCAGACACGTCAGACCATTTGGAGCTCGATGCCGAGGAGTAAGTGGTGGTGTTGGTTTCCAGACAAGTCTTATGACGACTTTCAGATTGCAACGGCGAGCTGTCAACAATGTGAATGGTACGCGCCACAATTTGATATGTCCCATATGTACTCATGGAGAGTGCCACGCACAGAAATGAAAGTTCCCGCTCGGAATGTGGAGTACCAATTGGACAGGTGTACACAGTGGTTTTGTGCGTCATGGAAGTCGAGTTGTCGAAGGGAGGAGTGTTTATGTCGGAAAAGCTCGCCACCATAATCACTGAGTACAGATGGACACCAAGTTTCATCACCATTAACTGCTGAGCCGGTGGCATGGGTGAGATTCAAAGAAGCGCTGATGAAGCAGAATTTGTATGCATGTTGATCTTCATTCAAGCTGTTTGAGCATCCCTCCTGCATGGTTGGTTCGCTCTGATTACCGTCGCTTTCTTTCGCAGTGCATCATTCCAGTTTGACCTTTTTGTTTCCAGTACCAATGTTCTGCGTTGGTCTACCAATCTTGGGAAAGGAATAAGCATGATTCGAGCTAGAATTAATCCTGATAAGAGGTTACCGCATAGTAAAGAGGTTCAGTATGAACAATGATTGTATCATGCCTCGGATCAACATTATCAGTGGCCTGTTTCAGCGTCCATTCTCTGAAGTGAATCTGCTTGCCGTGCAAGTCCGCTTTATCGTTGTCGACAATGTCGGTTAGGGATACAGTTTGGTTATGGAACAAATCTTTCATCCTTTGAGTAGCCCCTGTTCCGCTGCTCAGTGTGAAGGCGCATCTAACTCTGGTTTTGTCGTCAATGTGGTTTATCTGCCAAAGGATGCGTGAGTGTGACATCCTTGATGTTTGCACAACTCATTGCATACCACACCTCCATTGCCGGCATAATGAGTCCCCTTCGCAGAAAATTTTGTTCCGTGATTTTCCGGAAGTATTTGACTAACTAGGATAGTTTCGAAGTCAACATCAGTATTCCTTAGTTTGAAAACATGATTTGAACCAAAAATGTGAGCGCGCGTGAAGTCGCACATGTACTACGAGGCTCCAGCGAGACCGATGTGCAGAGGGTCGAACGCTAATACTTCGTCGACGACATCGTCGTAGAATCCTGTGGTGATCCGATGGTTGAAACTGTCATCAGGAGCTTTGACTGTGTGGACTGGAGTTGTTGGAGAAACATTGTCATCCATGTGAGCGTCTGGCAGAGGGACCAAGTGAGGAGAAATTTTGTTGTTGGGCATGGTGGTCATGGTGCTGATGAGGAAGATATGACAAAGAAACGTCAAGTTGGACTTGAGGGGCTTCTGGAGATAGGGGGTAGTTTACACGAGGGACTCTTTGGATGCAATTTGCAACCTCCGATGATAGTATTGGTCATTGTAGAGTGATGCATGCAAATGTCCACGTGTGTGTGATGATGATGCGCCTTGTGGATCAGTGGAATGTGAGGTAGAATTTGAACGTGAATGAGTGCCGGCACTCGCGAGGTAGATCAATTGCCACACGTCAAAGGGGCAGTTGCTTGAAATGAAACAAAGAGAGCTAGTAAGAGAACACAGATCTTTCAAGTTGGAGAATGTGGAATTGAACAAACGTGCCCGTTAAGTGGATTCCCATCACAGAGGATGGAATTTTTGAACTCGGTCGACGACATCATTACAGAGGCGGAACTCCACAGGCTGCTCCGTCAGGTTTGTAAGCTTGCTAGTTTGAAAATGAACTACAGAGAACACACCAGTAGGAGGATTCTGTCCATGTGTAATCAAAAGACATTTGGGGAATTTTTACTTGACTGAAGTTGTTTATGAGGTCAAGATGTGTCACAAAAACGGATAACACACCAGATCAAAAGTCATATTTATTTTACTTTTGCACCGAGGGGTGGAAGGCTCCAGTGATAGATAGCCTTCAAATTGGGACACAATGGTGTTCAAGTTAACAGAAAAGAGAATCAAATGGGTGATGCGAAACGGAACTAGGACCAGCACCACAGAATGTGGAAGAAAATTGACAACCGAACGAGGATAGTTGCTAAAAATTGAAATAAAAGCAAATGGAAGAGAAGATGAGATAGTGGCCTGGTGCACCAGAGGTAGTGTGATATGCTCGGTGGAATACAGCTGCTAGTAAAATGCAAGGCTAAGTGAATCAATTGATTTAATATGAGAAATGGGCGCATAGATTGTCAGTTTTGAAGGTGCCAGTGACAAAATTGTTCAAAGTAGCAGTAAGTAACTCCATCTGACTACGAAAACAATGTTTGCAAGGAAAAAGAGATTTGAGCTGCATGCAGGATGTTGGCCATTGGTGTCGCTCATTGGTGCAAATGTTGAAAAGGAGCAGGAACATAGGATATACATTGTTCTGTAAATCATTATTAAATAAGGTGTTTCCATGTGACAATGGTCCAAGTGATGCTCACGATTGAGTGATATTATTGTGTACATAATTGCCAACGACAAAATTGATTAAGCGAGGCATTGGAGAGGGGGGGGAACACAACAGAGGAGAATCAATAGTGAGTGTCGAAAGTGGCGGGAGCATAAAGAAACAGATGGGCCTCGCAATCTCCGAATCACAGTAGTGCACATAGTTCCATATGTTGTATGTTGTGATCGAGAAAAGGAACTCCATTGTGCTTCTGTCCGTCATAACTCCAGATTTTGCCTCCAGAGGTAAATCGGGCGCAAAAATGAAATGTGCCGAGGTAGATTATGGCTGTCAAACCATACTGAGTGTCTCTGTTGATGTGTGGCACAGTGATGGTGTTACAAGGTGTTACCATGTTGTGGTCGACGGTTTTGAAGAACAGAACCCATGGCAGAGTTGTCATGCATATGTCTGCGCACATAGTTCCATTACAGTTGGGCAATGAATGAGTCGGTGGATGATGTTGTGATTGAAGGGCCTGTTGTGAGGAGCACCAGAGAGTGATCCACTGTTGGAGGTCGAGATTCTGCTGTTGCGATGTCAGGTCGAGGTTGGACCATCGCAAGGGCATGCAGAGTGTCGGGATGGAGTAGAGCAGAACGGATGGTGGTTCTAGTGTACAACCATCATTCGAGCATGTATAGCTGACTAGTATGCACTCATGATCTGTAGCGGGTAACAAATGATCGAGGATGGAAGTCACAGCTGCGCCAACTTGTCCTGTTCATGGAAAGGCATGGGAGTCACAGCTGCTGAGCCAGTCTCGGAGTTCATCACAGTATCTGTCAAATTATTGATGGTTGAATAGATTGCTTTCAGTCTGTAGAAGTGTCTGAAATGCAGGCGCAATTTGCTGGAGTGGATGTTCCAAAATGTTCCACCTTTCCTTCTCAGAGGGGCTTGCAGCTCGATAAGCATATAAGAGTGACATGAAGACACTATCGTAAGCGCATGACCAGTTTTCTGCAGACCAACGACAACCAACACTTGGTGAAGCAGGATACTCGGGCTTTCTAAGATCCTCTACTATCTCGGTTTTGTTTCTGTGGGCGGTCTTGAATCTCTTGGTTGCTCTGCTGTCAAAGAGTTGTTTCAATCGCAAACCACTGCCAGTGGAAGATGAATTCAATGTAACATTTCCAGTCTGTTCGCATTGATCCAAATGCTTCCTCTTCTTTACACCTTTTGTCGGCCGAGAATCTACTATGTTAAAATCGGCTTTGAAATTGGCAAACAAAAAGGAACGCTCTGCTTCTGCATCAGGCACCAATAAGGCTTCACCTGCGCGTAATCCATGACGAATATAAGTATTATGTTCTATCACTCAAAATCACTCAACCTCATGTAAAAGGGTAGCTGGAAGAACCTTGTTAAGATGGTCAAGTGTCACAGGATGGATCAAGTACCTAGGACGGGAAGCAGCAACATAAGCCCCGAAACTACCTTCTGATAGGTCAACTAGAACACTCGGTAATGTTTTTCCTTGTGTGGAATGGCCAGTGACAGCGAAAGCAGGTTGTATCGGTAGGTGGGAGCGAGTCACCAAATTTTTTTCTTTGGATCGGTCTGCATTACTAGCAAGCATCGTTGTGAATTTCCAGGATGATGGGATGATGGGAAAGTACCTCTTGGGGAGTCCAGGAATTTCAACTTTACTGTTTGGGAATTCTACCAACACACAAGTAGCATACATCAAGCCAACCGGACAAGTCGCCAAATAAATTTTTCATACCCATCCTTGTGTTCCGTTCATGATGCCGAGGTCAGTAGAGATGTTGCGAGTGCGAATAACGACAGGCATTCCCTCGAAAAGAACAACAGACCCAGGAAGTGAATGTGAAATGGAGGTGACATTGAGATTAATCAATTCATGTCACTCAGTGACTGAAAATTCGTGATTGGAACATTTATCAACTGCGAAGCAGCAGGATACATTTGTCATGCTACTGGTACCAGCTACAATGTAATCTTTTCCTCGGTTTAACACTTCCCGGACTTTGTTGGTAGCAACAATTGCTGAGGCATCATTTCCATCATTGTGCATATCCACTCCTTCACGGTTTGACGGTGACTTCACCACTCGCGTATTAAACAAATCTACATCGGACTGTGTACACTCACTTGTGCATAATCGTGAAACAGCTTCACCATACTCTAGATCGTTTTTCATGCGCTGTTGCTCCGTTAGATTAACCATTGTATTGACAGACTTCCATGCCAGCCGTCCGAGCCTCCTAAGGATTTCAGAGTTTGTCTGTCCAGCATAATGTGATATTGGTGTATACAATGCTTTTCCACCCACAGGTGGAAACTGAAAGAAATATCCTGTGAATATAACTGACATACCACCATATACAACATTAGTGTTCTCTTTTGCAATCCTCAGTGCATGATCAATCTCACCAAGCAGTTCGAGATCTATGAGAGACACTTCATCTATCAGCAGGTACTCGACATTTTTCCATTCGTTCCGCAGCCTGGTATGTTAATTTGGAGATATTGTGACCTCATATGTTTCAACACTTTCTCCAGGCTGGCGAGTACCTTTGCCTTTATTCTTGGAGTGAATTTTGATCCCTAGGCCTTTGTGAATTGTCATACCTCCAATCAGGGTTGCAGCAGAACCAGTGAAAGCTAAGAATCGAATCATGTGCCCACAACCGTAATATGTCATCACATCTTGATGTCCATTCACGACATATGTCTTGCCTGTACCTCCCGGGCCGGTCATAACCATACATAATTGTTTTGTATCGACAGTGTGAGCTTTGTTTGCAACAAACTTTGCTATAAAATGATCAGATATGATACAGAATGCAATCCACTGTTTTTCATTAAGCTGCTGTTCCATTCCAATGTTCATCACAATTTCCATTGGATCGCAAAGTGTTAGTGCGGATTCAGGAAGCGAAGACGATGTTGTCTTGGTGGCCGGACATGCAAGGGGAAGCCCATCATTTGTGTGACATTGACCATGCCCAATTTCTGTTTCGGCAACTTCAAGTTGAACTTCATTACTGAGTGTGGCTTCGACTGGATGATCAGGATTCAAAGCATTTCGACGTGCTGTTGCAATTACTGTCTCTTGTGTTTTGATGTGTCTCTTCCACTCAACTAATTTACCGCCTATACTGGCAATGGAAGGGGCACAGCAGAATTGCCAGCATCATTGCAATTCAAGAGTGGAGGACCAGTGATGACTTGAGCATCATTGCATTGTAACCATCCAGCACTTTGCAACAACAGTAACACTTGCTGTGCTCGGAAATTATCTGGCGCATTCCGAGCACATGATTTGGAGTTTACAGACCCAAAAGTGACTGCATCGTCCAAGTCATCACATAGCATTGGGCGTGAGGTATTATTCGACAAGGTGTTGTTTGACGTCTGTTGTGCCTGCTTGCGCAGTCGCTCGGTGTCCCGTTCATCTTCACATTCATGAATCGCTTCCCAATTTGACATTACTGTGTGACTAGCAACAGAAAAGGAATATTCATTGTAAACCTTTTCAGGATCTTCACCGTAGTTGATAAGACTTATGTTGGAAGTAAATGGTTTGAAATGACTTAGCACGAATAGCGCTCAAGCCCGTTTGTTGTTGTAACGTGGTATTCCCATTCCGATCACACGAGGAACAAGCTCCCGGTTTGTATGGATCTCATCAGTGTGTTGGACAAGTTCGTGAGTGGCATGCAAAGGATGACCAGGTTTTAATGCATGTCTTCGCATCACACCAAGACGAGTTTCATGAGTATTTTTCGTCCACCTGCTCCTTGTCATTGTTTGCAATTCGATACATCTACAAAAATTCGTAAAAATTCATTTCTGCCAAACTATCAGCATGGTACAGGTAGTGATGTATTTGATTTGCTTCAACAAGTTTCCCGTTTCTATCGGTCGATACACGGATCTGCGACTGTTCAACGTCGTTGTCAATACTATCGTCACGATTTTCTGATACGTCATCATTAACTTCAAGTTCAATATTTTCTGTATCACCACCTAGGTCGATACTTGCCTTGACGTGTGACAATAATAGACATGACAACATAGGAACAGACTAGGGGGAAGATATGTGGTCGTCAAGGCCTAGCATGTAATATGCAGCCTGCTGAGCATAAATCTGTTGTTGTTTGCTGAACTGAGATAGACATTTGCAATAGTATATTTGTGCTATCCACGGTTGATCGATCTTCGACATCATTGGGGAGGCGTGAGACTGCTCGGGATAACAACGAAAGCATTTCATGTCTTCACACCCATTTTTGTAATGTAGTCTGATATATAAAACATAGCGGCCTTGGCACTTTTCCCTGACAGGATACACTTCAGGTCATGATTATGACGGCAGTACACTAAGATGTACGGATTGTAGTAGTTAACATAAGCATCTTCACATTTCAGAACCACAGAGCATGTTTCCACATCAAAGTGGGACGAATCTACAAGCTCATGAGGGAAAAGGAAGCGACATTTTTTTTCATTCCTGTACTTGTGACATACAGGACGACAGTTGTGCCGCTGTAAAACTTCACCACACATTTTCACCTCGGTAAGAAACTCCGAGTTCCAATGATCCAACTGCAACTCAGAGATATTGTCAGTTGAAGGAGGCTTAGGCGGGTGTTGTACACGTGGATCGAACTTACGATCCACTGAAACATCAACATCTGGTAGATGATGGTAGATTATATCTTCAAAGAATGCGAAAAATCGTTTCTGAAAATCTTCATCGTGTAGTCGACGATGGATGTCTGTGGGATTCATACCGTCTCTCAACCAAAGAAGAAAATGCCCGTGCAATGAGCCCCGTTCGGTATACTCACAAGTACCATAAAAGGCGCGTAAGTGTCCAAATAAACCACCAGCATCAGTTGAACATTTCTTTTGATAGTTCCATCCCAGTAAATATTCGAAACAACATCGGAGCGAAAATTCAAAAAACTCTGCTGCTGCTACGGGGTCTTCAGCTAAGCGAAGTGCACGATCACAGGCAGACACAAGCCATGGAAAGCAATCTGACAGGTCTACATTGACATCACCATACATGACTTGGAAGATTGGACTATGGGCGACACTGGGGTTGAATGTGAAAAACAGGTGAGGTAACCCAAAATATCCATAATGATTTCGTATTTCATTCCGAATGTGAATTTTTGCTGCCTCAGATCCAGGAATACGGGCAGATATAGTGTTTACATACCGCAAAAGATCAAGTGCATTCTTCTCTTCGCTGGTCAGTTCGGATAGCCTATGTTCATTTTCCAGACGGGAGGCAACTCGATTCAGGAGTTCTGGTGTCACTGATTGGAGTTTCTCTGCGACTTTGACAAAATTGGATTTCTTACAAGTGAAGGAAGTATGACGGTGTGCAACATGGCGCTGATGTACATTTAGCGCGACAAAGATGAAACTTTGATGGTACCTGAATGAACAGTTCGGGATGTTTAACAGGTATTGCACGTGTTGTTGAAACGATAAAGCACTTGTTCTGCTTTTATCCTCAAACCCCCCAATACCATACGGGAAAAGAGTTGGGTACATACCAGGAAATAGATCAGGGTTGTTGTACTATTCATTGATGGGCTGCAACCCGCGATGTATGAGAAGATCAGGGTCAGATGAACCATTAGTAGTAGGACATGGAATAAGACCTCTTATTGCAGCCGCAGTGAAGGTTCTCCCACTTATTTTGTCACTCTCAGGATCAGATACACCCATTTTCTCAAGAAATGTCACCATGTCTGAAGTCTCCGAAAGTTTCCCATCGGAACAAACCTGAACGGGTTCTTGATGTGCTACTGTGGCGGGATGGTCTTCGAAACCAGTGGTCTCTTCATGAAAGACAAAACTAGGATCCAATTCGTGATCTTCAATGACTCGCTGCTCCAATCCAGGAATGATGTCATTCTCAGGATACATATCAACTATATCTCGGTCAATAGGTATTCCAGCATACAAATGATTGTGGCTCTTCAGCCAGACCAGAAAATCCCAAATCTTTGACTTGCGTACATGAAAAGTGGTTCCAAGATGTCTGGGATCAAATTGACCTGGACCAACAAAAATGATACTCAGAAGACCAGTGACATCAGTTGGGGTGCGTGGCAATATGGAGGCAGTGGAAATAATGTTCATTTCATGGGCACATGTATTGCCATGAAACACCCTTGGCTGCGAAGCATCGGTTGACTGGAACAAGTGTGTAACATGAGCAGTGAGACAATATATCACACATACTTTCTCCTCCACCCAAGTTAGGTCGATGAATTTACTGGGAAGATCACCCTGAAATAGTCCATTTGCAAGAGCGAGCCGAGGTATTTTCTTCTTCAACAAAGCAGCATGACATTGACCACAAATATTAACTTTTACTGTGTCCTGTGAGTCTGATATGACCTCAAGACGTTCAGGCATCAACCCATCAATGCAATGATTTTCAAAAACGAACGAAGGGGACATCAGAGGAATTTGTGGCACACGTAGCAAATCAATGTCAAGTTTCAATGTGTTTGCCATCAAATCGTATGGCTGAGCATTATGCTGATATTGACCACATACAGCGCACACAGGTGGTTCAGACCATTTTTCCCCTTCATAATAATCATTCAGACAAGACAAGACGACGTCTCAATTGTGGCACAACACATGGCCAATGTTCATCAGATGAACTTGAACTAGTACCGAGACCAAGTGGTGTCACACCGACATTCTCTGCCAATGGTGGTAGTATTGAATGAATGATCTCATGGCCATATTCAAACTCGAGAATCTGTGTCATGTAATAACTATCAGTCTCATTGACAGCTGCTGATGAAGGATAATAAGACAAGTATTGAATATCAGCAACAGTGAGGACACCAGCATACTCCAAATAGCATGCTCATGAAAGGAGATGTTGAATTAATCCAACACAGCACTTGCGGTGATGATGCTTAACTGTGGCAGGTCTATTTTCACTCGGGAGGCGTTGGATAGATGTAGCTACAATGTCGAAAGTCAATCTTTGTAACCGACTGACAAGGAGATCAAATGGTGCAGAGATCAACTCCAGACGGGGATCACTGATTTGCACATCAGTGAGTGGTGTTCAATGTTTACAGGGGTGCGCAACACGATAGATACCTCCGGGCCATATAACTAATCAAAATATCTGGCAACCGAGGGGACCACACTGGCATGAGAAGCTGAATCCGAACCACTGGCATCATATTCACGAATTACATCTTTGACAGCACAAGTGTGAAATTGTGAATAAGACTCCTTCAAACGAGACAGCAAAGCAGCCACCAAATCAGCCTTACATTGTTTGCTTTTCACGTTGTTGAATCTCGAGAGACACGACTTAAGAGTATCAACCTTCAGCTTTGACAATTTACGTTCCAAAACTGGCAATGATGGACAATATATCCAAGATGGTAACTCGTCCAAGAGACGAGCAACACATGAAGCTATGGTTTCGATAGAAACGGTCTTAAAAGACGTTGAAACATCTGAACCACACACATTATCATGCGGAACATATAAATGATTATTCGAATTGGGGCCCCGCTGTTGCCCATCATTAAGCTGCAGCTGTGACATTCAAGTCGTTGCTATAAACATACTAAAGTCAGCCCACATGAAACACAAAGAAAAAAGAAAAGAAAAAAATACCATACATTTGAAGCGATGTTCTGAATGTAAGCAGCAAACACCCAGAGGTGAGGAACAGAATCAGTAGAAATATTAACAAATGTGTACTTGGTAATGAAGCTCATGTTATATAAAGGTTGAGCAGACTTTCATCGATTTCCTGATGCCTTACTCATGTCCTAATTTTCTCATTACAAGTTTGAATTGATTTTTACTAGTAGATGGTAGTATACAACTACCAAAGAACCAATCCTTATCATTTACCTTTTCTTCGTCACAATACATTCTTGTCAACAGCCGTGTTGGTTGATGCATCATCGGACCATGTCACGTCCAAGTCATTCGTCAGTGTACAGAATGTCCGTTGAGCGCATCCATTGATGAGTCAAAGTCACATGTGACACGCTTGAGTCGAGAAAGTGGGATATTTGTTTTCCTTTTTCGTCCAAATCCAACTTGAATCCAAAGTGCTTTCCTTTCTTGTCCAATTCAAATCCATAAGTATTTTACTTATCACCTTATTCAAAAGATATTATTATTTATGCGCAATAGTTTTTTTGGCGCAAAACGCCGCTTACAATAATAGTAATTGTGAGGAGTCAGGGATTCTTTCGTTCCACCTCTGTCGAGTCAACACCATGGCACGCGGGGTGTTTTATACCTCTTACTTTTCCACCTCTGCCGAGTCAACACCATGGCATGTGGGGTGTTTTATGCCTCTTACTCTTCCACCTCTGCCAAGTCGACACCTATAACGTCCCAAACCCCAAAAAAATAGGCGCGTTTTTTTAGTAATAGTGGGCGCGATTTAGTGATTACTTAAGATGTGTGCGGGATTTTTGGAACATCGTGTGCAGGATTTAGTGGTTAGGTGCACGGACATGTCATGGAATATATCCCACACCATATTCTGCACTACATAGGTCTCTAAGTACATACTACTAAGAGCACGACAAGGGCAGTGAAGGTCACCGACGAGTTTTGGCTTCGGCTTTGCACGGCCCCATCACCAAAAATGTCAAGTAACTATATACACATATATTTAGCTGTTGGGGCTGTCGGGGCTGTCCTAGCTGTAGTCGGGTTGGCGTGAATATATATGTATTCTGAAAAACTCTGTTTTACCTCGAAGCACAGATTTCGATATCTCACCCGCCGTCTCGAGTGATGATTTCGATGGATGTCACCCGTCTCGATACTTACAGATATGGCCAAACCTTGCTATCACACATTATCGCACATTATCGCACACATATTCCACTACAAACCGTTGTATTCGCCGATCCACGATACAAGTCCATACAAACACCCATCTACGCGATATCTCTAGGTACACCTAGCTAGTGCGATACCGAGGAATATCGTAGGCTCCCTACTCCGACAACCCTATCAAGCAGAAACGACACTAAAAAGACACACCAGAATAAAGCACTAGCTGCACTGCGATGAAACGAGAGCATGGAATGCGAAAATGAAACTAGAATGGAGCAGTGAGCGGTCTAATGACGAGCATGAATCAACTGAATCAACCCAAATGCAAAGCATAGTAGCGATTCAGACTTACTTCAATATCCCTACTTTCGGCTACGGGTAGACTTGCGAGTACCGGCGCTGGTCGCGGATTTCCCTTTCTTGGTCTTCTTTGTCGACCGTGTAAGAGAAGTCGTAGTTGTTTCCTCCGCGATCTCGGTCAGATCGCTGCCCAAATCATCGTCCTCCTGGCCGGCCACAAGTTTGCGTTTTCCATTTGTACGTACGGTGGAATCTTCAGATTGACCGTGTCGGGATGCTATGGTAGAGAAAATATTATGTATGATATTTGTGGAGACTTAGACTTACCCCTCGGCGGTTCATGGATCTTCTCGGGATCAATGTAGAAATCCTCGGGGTCAGGGCCAAAGGCCTTGGAGGAGTCTTTGGCATAACTCCTCGTCAATTACGCGGCAGAAATCGCGGAAGATCCATCAGGAAAATTTTTAAGTGCTGATACACATAGCTGAATATGATCAACTATCTATCAGTCTGATATATCCAGATAAATATATATCTGGCAATATCATTCTCAGATCATAAATTTATACAACAGATAATATCCTATAGCTCATGGCAGACATTTCATCACTTGATCAGCTATTATACTTTCGATATCATTATGTTCCATCATTGCCCTTTCAATACCATCATTTTGCCACCAAGCTTATACATTATCCTTTGAATATCACCATGACATCACTGGATCAGACATTATTATTTGCACATCATTATTTCCCAACCAAGGTCAGACATTATCCTTTGGATATCATTATGTTCCATTATTGCCATTCCAATACCATCTTCTTCCACTAAGCTTATACATTATCCTTTGAATATCACCATGACATCACTGGATCAGACATTATTATTTGCACAACCAAGGTCAGACATTATCCTTTGGATATGATCAACTATTTATCAGTCTGATATTACCAGATAAATGTATTTCTAGCACCATCATTTTCAAATCATGAAACTATGTAATAGATAATGTCTTATAGCTCCTGGCAGACAATATAACACTGGGTCAGAAATTATCAGTTGCATATCATGATTTTCCATGTCCTGAACATGGTGTTGATGAGTTCGACTTTGGGTTCCTGGAGGGCGAACAGCGCGTGCATAAAGAGGAAAGACTTGTAGTTGGATGTGAATGAGACGGCCAGCGGAGAAGATTGTGTCGGGGCTACGTCAACAAGTCAGCTTCAATTCGTTCGAAATGATTCTAACGAAATCCTTGCGTACCCTTGATGTACTGGAGACGCGGGTCCCCGTCAACATGCTAGAGATGGGACAATTGAGCGCCAGAATCGAGTAGTGTATCAATCAATGGAGCACACACCGTGTTGTTG
>JBBPPD010000093.1:0-21169 GCA_038091795.1 Leccinum olivaceoglutinosum | reverse complement strand
CGTCCAGCATTGTTCCCCTAAATATTGGTCCATGATGACCGATCCCGTCATGGCATTGGATGGTGCCATGTTTACGATACTGTTCGTTCACTTTGGGTTGGCCATCGGAACCCTCTCTCGCCACCTTAGTCAGAGACCCGACCTCGAACCACTGATGAATCGTCTCCTGACATTCGACACCGTCGGTCTCTTCCTCATGACCGAGAGAGGCCATGGATTAGATGCATTTAACGTAGAGACTACCGCTACCAAAACGCCTGAAGGCATTGTTATCAACACGCCTAGAGAAGAGGCATGGAAGTCAGTGCATGTTATTCTCGAGTTCTCCAGTTTCTGACCGAAGTGAATAGGTATATGCCCGCCACTACGCCATCCTTTGGAATTCCCAAAGAAGCCGTGGTGATGGCTCGGTTGATCGTGGATGGAAAGGACAGAGGACCTCGGTTCTTCATCGTACCCATTTGCAACGAACACGAGATGTGCAAGGGTGTCCAGTCCATTCGGTTGGGTTCTCGTGCTGGCACCACACCACTGGACTTTTCGCTCACCGGATTCGACCACGTTATTGTCCCCGACACCGCAATGGTAACCTCAAACTTGGATGACTATTCCTTGCCCGAGTCTCCATTGAAGGCCTGGTGGAACGAGATCTGGCGCGTACCATATGGAACAATGACTGTCGTCGCTCCCTGCATATCTGCTCTCAAGATTACATCGTTCATCGGTGCAAAGTACTCAATGCGCCGTAGCTTTATGGGCAAGGAGAACAAGCCAATGCCCATCATACATTTCCGCACTCAGCAGTGGCCCATTTTGCGTGCAGTCGCTGTGAGCTTGGTGATGCAGAACTGGTATTCCATGACAGCCGGCCAGATCACGAACAAGTCCCTTCATCCCAGTGTCCGCCATGGTCTGGCCGTTATAGTGAAGGCGACAGTTTGCCGGCACGCACAACGCTGCGTGACCGAGGTTGCTGAGCGATGTGGTGCACAAGGCACCTTTGAAAACAACCTCATGGCCCGGTTTGAGGTCAGTGAAATACATTCATTCGAGTCGATGCAGAAAGCTCACGCGACCGTGTTCTCCAGAACGACATGAAGGGGATTGTCATCTCCGAGGGAGACATCCTCACGCTATGCATCCGGTTGTTCTCCGAGCTATTACTACAGAGGTACAGCATCCCTCTCCCAGACACATCCGAATCCATCGTTGCCCGACATGCTACGTCGGTGTTGGAGGAGAATATCGCGCTTCTACAGCAGCTTCCCGGCGGTCATCGCAGCGAAGCTTTCAGCACAATCCTTCCTCAGGCCGAATCCACCATCGAAGCTATCGGTCATGCTCTGGCTTACGCTGCCGCAGTCAAGCGGGGTCTACCCAAGCCGATCGTTGATTTGTACGAATGCGCCGTGATTAGTTCTGACTCGGCGTGGTATTCTGAGGTAGGCGGCATGTCGCGCCACGAACAACGGGTGCGCTTGGACGAGGCGATCACGCAGGCTATGCCACACCTTCAAGAATACCTGAACGATCTCAAAATAGAACCCTATGTCTCGGCGCCCATCGTTTCAGATGCGGCTTGGAAGAAGTACTATGACAGTCTGCCTGTGTTCAAGGAGAGCTCAGATCCAGTTCCTGATCGAATCCAGAACACGTAAGTTGCTTCCTATCGCTGCTGATCACCACTGACGGTTGTATGTATTCAGTCCGGTTTCTTTGATTTCCTATGCGCTTCGATCGGCGGCACGCATATTTGGGATATCGATTGAATGACACTGTGCACTGAAGGGAAGAGAAAGGCGCGATACCGGCAATCTAGGAAGGCATCATTCTACGCAGTATCGTTCAATTCAAGGTTGTGTCCTTTTATCTATACTTATACATTGATAAGAATCTCGAGAGAATTACACGACATCGACGTGAACTTCTCAAGCAAGCACTTTGCGTAATACGCCAACTATCCTCTCAACTTCCTCTACTGTATTGTAGTGTACCAACGAGATCCGTACCACACCATCAAGGAGATCGAGTGTAGGCGTCGCGTTCTTGATCAGACTGTATGCGTAAAAGTGGCCATAGCGGATGCCGATCTGTGCGACAGGGGCGGGTTAGGAACCAGACGCTAATCGGGAGAACCCGACGTACATTTCCTTCCTTGTCAAACACGGCCACGACGTCCTTGCTCTTGATCGCACGTTGCCCAATGACCACGAACGAAATTGTTGGCACTCTCGTCAGATCGATAGCGCTCGTCCCGACGATGCGAACACCTCTGTCGTATTGCTTTTTGTCTGTGAGGAAGGACAGCAAAGCTCTCACGAGGGTTTGTTCGTGTTCCGCAATCGCTGAAAAGGACGCTTCCAGATTGTTTTCTGGGGTGAGCGATAGGAGATATGGAACCACCCCGGTGGCGCCATGGACGAGCTCATAACCAACGCCGCCGACCTGGATCTTCTGCGGGCTGCTGTCAACCGCGAGGAAGTGATGGGAAATCGACTTGAGCGACGACTCGAGTGCAGAGGTGCGAACATAAAACGCGGCATTGTGCGCACCATACAGCTGTTGTAAATTGCGTCAGTTTCATCTCGGGCATTTGCGTCAACAAGGGTACCTTGTACACGGAAAAGACGCAATAGTCAACATCCCATTTCTGGACGTCAAGTCGTCTATGCGGAGCGTAAGCCACACAGTCGGCGCAGATCTCGACTTTTGGTGCCCCGACTTCCTTCGCTCGCAGCCTGACCGCCCTGACCGTATCTTGGATTGGATAGATTGTGCCCAAAATGTTTGAGCAACCCGTGATCGCGACAATACGTGTCTTTGGCGAGACGAGGGAAACCAAATCCTCCGTTTTGTAGGTGAGAGAGTAGGGATTGCCCTCTTCGACTGCGACAGTACGCCAATATTTCACCACCGCACCGCGACGCTCAGCCAGTTTCTTCCATGGACCATTGTTTGCTGCAGGCCGATTGTCACCAATATTATGGTTCATCAAAAAACAATATCGTCACCCTCATGTTCTCCCGTGATTATGATCTCGTCCCCAGGCTGAACATCGCCGTCCAGTGCTCTCGCAATGTTTTCGAATTAGTAGCACTGGGTCCGTAGCTAACTTCTTTGACAGAAGCGGCATTGAACAAAAGAGCTGCGGCGACGGATCCATCGTTGACGCGTTTGGTGGTTTGCGCGCCAACCGAATAGTCTGCGCCGAGCTGTACGTTCGTGTTGCTCAGATAATCGACGATTCTGTCGATCACTTGCTGGGCTGTCTGTGAGCCCCCCGCGTTGTCGGCATAAAGTTAGCCGTTGCGTAGGGATGGGAAGGAGGCGCGAGCTTTGGCAACGTCGAGACTGGGCATGATTCGTGGTTATCTCTGGGGAGGAACTCGGGTACGGTACGAGTCCCAAGACACTATGTATTTGGGATCATTTGACAGGTATCTATCGAAATATATCTGCCACGGGGTGTCCGAACTTGTTATCCGTATGGATTTTAAGGAATCACATAGTACGTATTTAGCCTGGATGTCCCATGCATGTATAGGTGACCGCCTAGCCGCATTAGAGTCCATCAGAAGGTGCGTTTTGTTCCCACGGGTTCAACCAAGTTACTTACCTTATGTCGCTGCCCAACGCGAGCTCCCTCGACGACCTGATCGCTTCACAGGATGCGTTGCTGCGCGAAGCCGCGCTTGCCTTGCCTCACGAGTTTTCCCGCTGCACGTTCAGCATGGGTCCCATCAGACAGGCTGTCTATCTCTGCCTAACGTGTGCCACTCCACGCGGAATATTCCTCATGCTCCATAGCTTGCCACACCGACCACGAACAAGTCGAGCTCTTCCCGAAATGCGACTTTCTCTGTGACTGCCCGACGACCGCCATCCCGCACCCGTGCACCCTGAATAAGGACACCGAGGACGAAAATAGCTCGAATCAATACGGACAAAATTTCCAGAGCCTCTTCTGTCGGTGTGCAAGACTGTATGATCCCAAAAATGAGTCAGAGACGATGATTCAGTGCTTGGCGTGCGAGGTCGGCCTCCTCTTCACATTCCCGACAGCCGTTTAACCCTTCCTACACAGGTGAATCGTGTCTCAACTTACGCGAAAAACCGCTCCTGCGTGAGCCCTCTCCTGACTGCCCTGTTCTAGACGAAACGGCTCTGCACGAGGATGACTGTTCGGACGCGTCCTCTGATTTACCCCCTCCCCTGATATCCGCCGATGACTACGAGTCTTTCGTGTGTGCCGCAAGCGTGAGTAAAGCTCCGATCCTCCGTTGATACGCCGGAAACAAGGGCGCCATCATGGTAGTACGCGTCGGGGAAGGGGGATCTTGGACGAAACTCGATGGGGATCTTCCAGGACAGAATCAGGGCTGTTCCAACGAACCCCCACTAGACATCGCAGATCCCAAAACCGTCGCCATAAAACGGTCGCGGTCGCGTTCTGTCCCTCAGGGTGACGAACCTGAACCAAAGAGAGCAAGAACATCTGCGTCGTTGCGCACCGTATGTTTCTCCGTCAACGTTCGTTTTCTGAATGTATATCCGTGGCGGAAGTCATGAAGTGGACATGACACTGCGATGCGCAGTGGGATGAGACAGGGAATGTCACCTGGTCCTCATGATGCGCCCGCAGAAGCCGAGAGGGGCATCGCGCTCGCACCGAGCGCTCAGAATCTTTGTCCTTAACCGCCATCCGAGTGACATAGAATTCGGACTCTGAGATCAAGATAAGCGACGACCATTGTGGCCGTGTGTGGGTCCAGGCGTGCCCGAAGGGCTTGTGAATCGCTTATTATTATTATACAAATTCAAGTTGCAATTGGTAGTAACTTGGTCTTTTCGGCACGAAAGAGTCTCAGTATGCATTAGGAATGTTGGGATTGGACGAAAAAGGAAAACGCTTCGAGCAACCGTGGGAAAACTTGATCTATCATGATGTCTTCAACCGCTCCACTTCCTGCGTCCACGATTCCCTCAAGGCTCAAGGTCCGTCTTGACGAGCGCGTTGCAGGCTACTTCGACATCAACGGGTACGGAAACATGCTCAACGGACAATCTGTGTGAGGTGTGTAAGAAGGGGAGGACGAGGAGAACAGCATTCGGGGAGTAGGTCAGTCGAGTTAGGCATTTCCTGTTTCTCTTTGCTGCGTTGACACGCGACCTGACACGTCTGTGCTCACGCGATGACAATCCTGTGATTGTCTAACCTCGTCTGTGGGGTGTACCGCAACGAAACAGAGGGACACGACACGTCGAGCGCAGTGCTCACGAAGAGCATAGTAGGCGACGACACGACGAGGTGTCGAGGGAGTGTGCGTGCATGCTCGTCGCAGCGAGAGAAACGGTGAGGATGAGGGCCTCCAGGCGGGAGGGGGTCTAACCAGGCCTATCCTTGGCTCGGAACGTTCACAGAGACTGTGTTGCGGAGTCTCGAACAGGATTTCGAAGTTCTCGAATCGCCTCCATCCCCACACTGTTGGGAGGGGATCGCAGTGACGGGCAACGGCATACACGACGAGGGCGCCATCGAACTCGGTATCCGGCGTGTCCTAGGCACGTTCTATTGATTGCTTTATCTCTACCGTATATTGATCGTTTAAATCGGCAGTCGTTCCTAGCTGATTGTGGCTCAGCGATGCATACAATACCCAAGAGCCCAGGCTATGCTTTACCCATCAACTGTGGTGGACCAGTTGTCGCCGAGCCGAAGTCTCACAGAACGAGCGCACCCAGTGCTGCCTATGATTCCGCCCAGCGGTACCCGGCGCCAAAGTACATCGAAGGCAACGGCGCACACGATGAGGGCGCCATCGAACTCGGTATCCGGCGTGTCCTAGGCACGTTCTATTGATTGCTTTATCTCTGCCGCATATTGATCGTTTAAATCGGCAGTCGTTCCTAGCTGATTGTGGATCAGCGATGCATACAATACCCAAGAGCCCAGGCTAGCATTGCTTCACCCATCAACTGTGGTGAACCAGTTGTCGCTGAGCCGAAGTCTCACGGAACGAGCGCACCCAGTGCTGCCTATGATTCCGCCCAGCGGTACCCGGCGCCAAAGTGCATCGAAGGGATACGCATCGAGTTACTTGCTCGCCTAACCTCATGGGCAGACGAACCGGACCAGGAACCTATCCGTTGGCTGAACGGCTAACCTGGATCGGGCAAGTCGGCAGTGTCACAGACGATAGCAGAGATGTACGCCAGTGAGAAGCGGCTAGCTGCCAGCTTCTTCTTTTCACGCAGATATTTCGAGCGGCGTACCATGCAACACGTAGTTCCAACGCTGACCACACAACTTCTCGCCTTCCTGCTGTCCATCTATCCTGCGGTGATCGCGGCGTTGGAGAAGGACTACATGATTCCGATGAAAGTGCTTCGAGAACAAATGGAGAAGCTATTGTTTGGAGCTTTATCCACTGCAGCGGACACCTCGGATTCACCACTTCTGATTGTTGATGCGCTTGACGAGTGCGACGACCAGAGTCTGGTTTTGGAGCTCGTGACGCTTCTCGAAGATCTGTCCCGCAAGTCATCCGTACCTTTGCGCTTGTTGATCACGAGCAGGGCCGAACCTTGGCTCCAGTCAGGCTTCCACTCTCCAGACATAGCGGCTCTCACATAACCTCTCGACATCCATTCTTTCACTGTGGACGGAGATACTTGCTCGTTCCTCCGCAGCGCCCTGGATGTCATATATGATCAGAACCCCCAAAGTAATGCGAGAAGTTGCTCGCCCATGGCCACCGTCAGAAGAGCTCGAACGCATCGTCAACAAGGCCAATGGCTTGTTCATCTTCGCTCTGACGGTCGTCAAGTTTGTAGGATCCAAGACATACAATCCCATCATGCGTCTGCAAGCCATCATAGAGGACACGGCTTCCGAAACCACAGATTCTGCGTATGCCGACCTTGACTCACTGTATCGGGATGCGATTTCGACTTTTCCCGACCCAGACGTTGCTCGTCTCGTGCTCGGCCTCGTATATTGCATGACCATTCCCATGTCCGTGTCGGGTTTGCACAGTCTACTTCAGCGACCCAAACCAAACGTCGACGTCAAGCTTGTTGTCCCTGCCCTTAGCTCTGTCCTCCTTGCGTCAGAGGACGGAAAACAGCCCATCCAGACAATCTGATCACTGTTTGGGATATGTCGACGGGGAAGGTGATTCGCGGGATGATGGGACATTGGAAGGTGGTGAACTGCCTCGCTGTGTCGAAGGACGGGGAAGATTGCTGAATCAGGATCAGAAGACAAGATGATCAAGATGTGGGACGTCGGCTCGGGGAAATGTACGAAAACGATTTCCAAACATCACACGGGGATTCGATCTGTACACTTTTTTCGACGAAGACAAGTTTCTCATCACTGCCTGCGACGATGCAATGTTGTCGTGGAACCTCGCTTTACGCAACACGTCAGATACGATCTGGATATGGGACAAGTGGCTAGAAAGGCATTGAAGCGTGCCCCTGCGTTGCACGCCAAGATGATGGGGTGGGGAGTACCAACACCCGCACTTAGATACGCGATCCACGAGTTGTTGGACAATGAGTCGACTACTCCGGGCCCACTCCTGGTGACTGCGTTCGCGACCGGTTCTCCTGCCTTTGTATTCACACACAGAAGATCCGTATACGCCGGATCACTGTCCAACCTGATCACTGGTCTGTCTTTGAATGCAATGGCGGAGACAAACTGCGGTGGCAATATCTCCCGATGGAAGGTGGGCTGCAACCTCGGACACTTACGGCGCGTTCTATATCCTTGACCTCACCGTTCCGGGGCAAACCTGGGAGGAAAGGGAGATCCTTGAAGATCAAATCCCACCTGCTATCTACGGCATGCGAAATAATTTCTTCTCTCACTGCACGCGGTTCATCATGTACAATTCCAATGCGTTTCAATGGTACCTGGTTGATGAAAATTGCAACATCATAAAAAAGATTGATACAGGTTTGGCGGGGTTGATGCGCGATGATGACGACATCTATTTCAAGTTCTCTCCAGATGGGAGCATCATTTTATTTGTCATCTCGAGCTTAATCAACGACAACAAGAGCACTCTACGCATCCTTGATGGCGCGACGGGCGAACAGCGCATGAAGTTCACCGGACTGAAGATGGTCCATTCGTTCATTGCGTCCGGTGACGGATGGGCCGCACGGACCTGGCCAAGTGGAGATATTCCGGCTAGAAGATTAGCAGCAAACGATCATAGGAGGATCCGATTTGGACTCGCCCATCAAGGTGATCTATTTCTCGGACGATGCGCAGATGTTCATCTGCGGGTCCCAATCGGGGGTCGTCCACAACTGGGACCGTGAAAGCGGGGACTGCAAGGCCAAGTTTGAGGCTTCCACGTTGTCCGTCACGGCGCTTTCGTACATGGCCATGTCCGGTGGCGCAGAGAGGGTCGCGATCGGGCGCAAAGACGGTTCGCTCTCTGTGGTCCCCGTCGACGTCTACATCGCATGACGTTGTGACCGGAGAGCAAGCTACGATCAAGCAGGCAGAAGTCGTCCGGTTCTCGGGCGATCTGACCCAGCTTACGTCGAGGGGCGAATGCGGGATCGTCTCTGAGTGGGCCATCCCGTTCGACGCGGACGACGTGGGCATGACAGGGTGTGTGCTTTGCTCGCACAAGGAGGATGCCATGGATGCGGATGGCGAGTCGGACAAGAAGACCCTGAAGAGGCCAGAGATGGTCTGTTCCATACGTCTTATCGGGTGCGGAAGGACGGATGGCTCGTCAACGGTGATCGGCGGGTGATATGGATTCCACCGTCTGTACGGCCGCGCAGCAAACATGTATTTCTCCGCATACCAGAACGGGCAGGTGGTGTTCTTCACGCCGTCCGGGAATCCCTAGCCATGCAGCTAGCAAAACACGCCTGCCACCTGCTCTACCCTGACCAATCCGGTTTTGTCCCGTCACGCTCAATCTTTGACCCAATAACGCCTAGCCGAAACAATGAGCGCCTATGCGGACTCGGACTACATGGAAGAAAACGGTGCCATCGTAGCACTCGACCAAGAAAAAGCGTATGAAAAAATAGACCACCGGTATCTCCTTGACACCCTACGAACGTTCCAACTCCCAGCGCTATTTTTTTACACCGTTGGTACCCTATACCAACATGCCAGATCAAGAGTGATCATAAACGGAGTCCAGAGAGCTCCCTACCTGATAACACGAGGCGTTCGACAGGGCGACCCCCTATCGTGTTTACTCTTCGATCTAGCAATTGAACCACTTGCGACTTCCATTAGAAGCATCCGAGAGCTGAAAGGGTATACCATCCCCCACTCCGCAACAAGGTAAAAACCTCTACGCAGACGACACAACGGTCTACCTGTCCTACTCACAGATACTACTCTGACACTCTAGAACGCTTACTCAAGACTCGGACCTGGTGTACTGCCTCTGGCGCCGGGTTCAACCTCGAGAAGACCGAGATAATCTCCACCGGCACGACTGCCCATAGAACGCGGATCTTGCAGGCCCACGAGAATCCTCGGCGCCTGGATAGGTAACGGCGTCGATCACTCCCTCAGGCTGGTCCCCCACCATAGACAAAATCAAAGACCACCTCAACCGTTGGGCGAAAGCGCAGCCCACCCTGGATGCTAAACGCCTCATTTTCCAAATGGTAGTGAGAGGGATGACACAATTCCTCACCAAGGCACAGGGATCGCTAGCAAATTTGTTTAAGTAGTAAAGTATCAGTAACGCATTACAAAGTGTGACCGTCACTCTAATAGACATAATGTACATCCGAGTCAAGGTTCCTCAGGCCTCAACCTTGTAAACGTGGTCACCGCCAAATCCAACCTCCTTCGCATGTACTGCACGAACCACCCCCGACCAACCCCGAGTCTCCAATCTCCGACCCTGTTGAGAGCGAACGTGACGAGCGTGTGTGTGCGCGAAAGGGAACAGAGGCAGTGGAGCCGGGGTCAAGATGAACCAGGCTGGCGATGGCTGGGTGAATATAAGCATAGTCAAGGTAAGCGTCCAGTATAAGCATATCTTCGGAAACTATCTGGGAGAGCTGGTTAGTCGAATGAGACAAGCAAGGAGCTACCGACTACGTGGTGCCTCTCTTATTCACTGCGAGCATATTGTACGTGGAATCATTACGGGAATAGACGAAGTTCGTACCATATCCTCCAATGACGACAAGTTCGACCATCTTCAAGTCTCCTTCAAAGGTATATCCACCCTCTATTTGCAAGTCACTGTTCTGAGTATTTCCACAGATTGCCGCTCTGTTGGAATGGTCGGACGGCGTGCATGACCTCGTCATGGTGTCGATCCACATCTTTCAGCGTGCTCCACAAACGGTATACCCTCGATCTTCTCAACCACACGTATCCCATCATCACCGCAGTAGACAATCTCCCGTCCCTGCTTCCCTGCGTACAATCTATTGAGGGTGTTGTCATCCTGACGGCTGATTCCCTTATTCACGTAGACCAGGCTGCCCAACGTGTCTCACTTCCCATTAATGGATGGTCTGCACGCGTTCGCGATATCCCTTCCCCCTCACTTGACAAAGACCTAGATTTTATCCTCGAAAGGAGCCGGCTCGTGTTTGCAAATGAGAAGGCGTCCTCAGGCTTTGTAATCAAGAAGGATGGGATGGTCCATCCTGTAGAAATCATCTCGGACGGATATACAGTGTCAGAGCTTGTTCTGTCTCTAGCATTGCAGTGAAGAAGCAACTTGACGGGGGCATGCTGTTTGTAGGGAGGACAGTTGGCTCATCAGTGTTGCTGAGAGCAGTTCGGGTGGAGGAAGTGGAGGAAGAAGGCAAAGCAGATGATACAACGACTGCTGTAGTGGATACCAAAAATGCGATGGTTAACGATGGTTTTGAAGATGATGGTGAGCGGGCGTGAAAATAGGTCTGAAAGTTGGTCGATCACTGACGCGAATATAATCTGAAAGATTTATAGTCAAAGGACGAGACCAAGACGACCACGAACTTTGGCGTATCCCCTGGGACACTTAACTTGCAAAAACGGTTCGTTTTCCACCTTTCGCTGCGCGACTCTATTCCTGCGTAAGGGCAGGTTGCAGACATGACTTTTTGTTGTCGAAAGTGGGCCACGTAGCAAAAGTGTATCCTGTCTTTTGCAACACACGTATACTCACTCCGGGTCCTTCTTCCGTTTGTTCGATTTAACATTTGTTCGATTGTCGACTGACATCTATATTGATAGGAATGATACATTCCTGAACTCGTTGCCACGGGGTGCGGTCACTAGGGCTTTATCCTTTTCCAGGTATCCAAAAACTTACCGCTCGCCTACTTTTGTCGCTAACCATTCTTGGTATCTAGCGCGACCTGCCTGTTCGTACTAAACGCAGATTACACGTTTTGGGTGGTGCACGTGGGATCTGGCCTGTCCCTATCCAGCAGTCATGCGACAAACCAGCGGCGGATTACTTGCTGGGGAGAGCGATACGATCGTTCTTAGTACGGACGCCAATACATCCCCTGGTGTATCTCGCGTGCGTGTCTTTTTCGATCCTCGAGGATGGGGTGAGTTAACGTAGAAATCGAAATGCTCTTAGATTGCGACGAGGGCTGCAAAGAATCCCGACGCGTATACCGGGAACTACCGTCGGTGTTGGTCCGTACTCCCAGCGCACGGCCATTCTGCACGCGATGACGAATGCTATACGCGTCCTCGAACTAGGTGTGTTTTCCCGATGTGTTTATGGTATTTGACTCGTGATGGGTAGACGAATGTTATCAGTAGATATTCGAGCTCGGACGACGGCACAAGATCATGAACACCGACAAGATGCGTACAACGTACGGCAAGTTGATCTATCTCTTACAGGTGAGCCTGGGTTTCCTCGATCGAATCGTTGATATGGAAGTGGTTCAGGACAGCCAATTGCCAGAGACGAAGGACACGCTCACTTTTACTACATGAAAATCTATCCAAACGGTATACACCACGGTGATGATCCCGTACAACGTGTTCTTTGCCAAGCACCCACCAGCGTCTTCGGTAATTTACTCGTCTTGTAACTTTCCTCTGCCAGGCCTGGCGTAGTTGTAGATTTCATCTGATGATGTATATCCAACTGGTGGTGGCTTTGTATGTCTACGCCATCTCGTGCACCTCACTACTGATCTTCTCCAGGTATCTGTGGCATGCCGACGGTGTTCTCCGTAGCCCTTAATTCTGGTTTTCGATCGAGTACACCATGCATTGGCTTTCCTCATAACACCCTCCGTTTATCTCAATGTGCGGTTTCTCCTTGTAACTCTCATTCATTAGCTTACTATTTTCCTGGTTGTCGGCTGCCCCCCGGGTTCCAGTTTGCGATTGATTGCTCGTGATTTTACTTTACATTTGTATTGTATTCCGTAGCGGCGTGCTGTTTTTTTGTCCTTGCGCATGATGATCATTTAAAATCTGCTCTATTGATGTAGTCGCCCGACAAAACTTGAATTGTTCTTAGTGTTGGTCACGTCAAGGACGAAATATTAGACTCGGCAGTACGTACTGGACAGATTGTTTGTACCAGGGTTGTACTTGTCACAGTCGGACTGCTGCCCCATCCCCGTCCCCGTTCGCTTTGAGCATACAGCCAAGTCCCTATACTGTACATACAACAACAATTCCGTCCACAAATGCCAGAGTTCCTCATCATCCGCATCGTCGCTGAGCACGACGTCGACGCTTTCCCGAAACTACGTTCTCTGTGCGACAAGATCACCAGGGACAACCACAGATCCCGGTCAAATTCCAATGCACCCTACTCATCCGAGTCGCCGTGTAGGATGAGCTCGTGCACGCCATCAACCCATCGAAGTTTGTCACATGTTCACCGTTGACTCCGTCAATCTCAACTTCATCGCTGAGAATGACACCAGACGGATCAAAGTCAACACGTACGTCGTTCCGCTTGGCGTCGCAGCGTCTTCGTCTCATCGTCCAATTTCGTAGGATCAGAAATATCAGCCTCCCACCCAAAGTTGACGTCCGTATTCTCGAGCGTAGCAATAAGCACACTTGAGCCCGTCTTGAATAATTCCTGTAATACACCCGCGCCTTCTCCTTCTCAAGACCCCCCGCGCAAACCGCAAGACCTTGATATTGAGCACATCCTCGTCTCTCCCTTGGGAGAGTCGGCTCATCACCTCATCGCTTCGTATGCCCGTTTTCTCACTCGTGTTTCCCTCGCATACAATTAAATGCCACCAGGTATTCATCCGTTATGGACATTTGGCCATTCACGATGTTCACTCCCTACTCTTGTTCATGCCTCCACCTGGCGGGCGCTCCGCTTTCTTGAAAATCATGTTTTGACTCGGATGTTGGAGTTGTCTAATCAAGAAGAAGCAGAAAAAACTGTACTCGCCGAACAAAAGCGGATATTCCGCACGTTTGTCCCATTCACCACCTGTCCGCCATTGTCCTTCAAGAACGTCAGTGGTCGCAACTCTCTACCAGTGTGATAGGTCAAGCTGGACATACGCACAGACAAGGGAGGCCTCAAACTGTTCCCGAGTGGTCATGCGGTCGTGCACGCCTTTACGGTGTGTTCGCTATGGTTGTCAAAAGCGGAGTTCTTGGTATACTCTGACGAGGTAAGTAGAATGACATCGAGATACCCTCGATTCGCTCCGCCTCATAGATGTCCGGCTGACGCATTTTTGCTGGTCGTTTCCTTAGGGCCCTAGCCTTCTGGAATGGACTCCTGACGTCGAGCTGGATACCTTTTCTGTCAAAACGTTCCCTGCCGCAGTCTCGGCTGTACTCGAACGTCGTGCTGAGTCGTCAGCGTCGCTGATCGCTGCTGCGTCCGTATTGCAAGCCCGATTTGCCTCCAATGACGAGGACGACAACATTATCTGGGAGCCAGACGGTGAGCTTGGAGCTTATCTCTTCGGACGGTTGGATCACCATGGACGGGTGGGTAAACCATTTATTTCTGTTGCTATGTAACAATGGATCTCCTAACGTGGTTATATGTAGATATGAGTTCGCGAATACTTGAACCGCTCAGGAGTTGGAGATGTTGAGCACGGAATCTGGGAGTAGAGATTTCATTGCGGTTGGAGCGACCATCAACCACAGTGAGGATCTAGCCGTCAAAGGCGCAGTGAGTGCTGGATTATGTGAATCCTGCCATAAGTCGCTTTGCTGAGTATTGCACGATTTTGTTTGGCAGACTTACGTGTTCGTCGTCGAGGTTGTGCCTGACGGGTCGTCCAGCACTCAACGATGGTATAAATTGAGACTACGCGTTCGTGATGACGAAGGGACCCGTCGTTGCGGTCTGTGGAATCAATGGTTACTTAGTGTTGTCTGTGGGATAAAAGGTGTCGAGGATCATGGTGTGATCGTCGCTCAGCTGCTGATGTGAATTCTCTCTAAATATTTGTCAGAGCTTTTAACATTGACGAGCACATCGTCGGCGTTGCATTCTTGAATGTCGGCGTCTATGTCACCAGCCTGCGAGTACTCAGAAACCTGTTGTTGATTGGAGCTGCCATCAAGTGATAGGCCAAGCTGGATCATACGCACACACAAGGTGGCCCCAAACTGTTCCCGAGCTGACACGCGGTCGTGCACGCCTTTACGGTCTGGGAGTCAAAAGCGGAATTATTGATGTACTCTGACGAGGTATGTAGAATGACGTCGAGACACCCTCAATTCGCTCCGCCCCCGGGCCACAGATGTCCGGCTGACGGATTTTTGCTGTTCGTTTTCTTAGGGCCCTAGCCTTTTGGAGTGGATCCCTGACGTCGAGCTGGATACCTCGCTGCCAAAAGATTCACTGCTGCGGTCTCGACCGTACTTGAACATCTTCTGCGAGCCGTCAGTATCGCTAATTATTGCCGCCTCCACGTTGCAAACTCGATTCGCCTCCTGTGACGAGGGTAACGTTATTATCTGGAAGCTAGACGGTGAGCGTAATTCATTTGGGAATCCGTGTGGATCAGAGTCGTTCAAGGGGCGACATTTGGGTGCAAGAGTTTCATTCCGACAATGTGACCGTTCGACGTTGGAGCTTATCTCTCCGGACGGTTGGATCGGGTGAGTCAGTCATTTATTTATGTTGGTGCGTAACAATGGATCTTCTAACCTGGTTATATGTAGATACAAATTTGCTTCCAACGAATACCTGAGCGCTCTGGAGTGTGTAACATTGGAGATATTGAGTAAGGAATCTGGGAGCAGAGGCTTCGTTGCGGCTGGGCATTGGCCGTAATGGTGGGTGCAGTGAGTGATGATTTGTATGATTCCCGCCACGAGTCACTTTGCTGAGTACTGCACACTTTTTTTTTTTTTTTTTTTTCAGACCTGCTAGCTAGTACGTGTTCGAGGTCGTCGAGGATGTGTCTGACCCGTTGTCTAGCACTCAACAATGGTATAACATGAACCTTTGTGCATGTGATGACCCCAAGATACCTGTCATTGCGGTCTATGGAATCAATGGTTACTTGGTGTTGTTTATGGGACACAAGGTGTGTGGAGTATCATGGTGTGTTTTGGCCCTGCACCAGGCGTACGGGGTGGTAAGACTTTTGTGAATGGTCTCTACCTTGATCGAGTCCCTGCAGTCCCATGTGGTCCTTTCTCCTCCGTGACTTTTACCATTGGTGGAAAGCCGTTTTTAATCCTTGCCAACCTCCTCGAGCAGGGATGGGTCACGTCTGGCTCACTCGATTGTTTCAGTGGGATCGTGTTGGCCCGTCAGGTGAGATTTTCATATTCAGCATTTCCTCTTCCGTCCCATGCTGACCGTTGAACCCGACCAGATCCTTGGACTGTCGGGACCATGTTCCTCCAGCGGCTGTCTACCGTGTTTGATTTCGGCGGCGAGCCACCACGAGTTGGATTCGCTGAGCTTACTAGAACACCGACGTAATACGCTATGCCGACAGAATCATCATACTCTCTCTCCAGTATTCATTTTAGGATACGGATATAGGGAAACGATTAGGGCAACACGCTCACCGCGATCGTTGGAGGACGCGTCGTGATCATCATTGACAAAGTCGTCTGGAACGACGAGGTGAGTTAAGATGGTGTTGATGACTCGTCAAGGAAGGTAGCAGCGTCGTTGGACGTGTTCAGCACGCCAGAGATTGCGAAGGAGTGCGGTGATGCGTGACGGACGAGCCAGACTGAACAACAATGATGTAGTGTTGACGCGCGCGCATCGACGTAGGAGCAGCATGAAAGTTGAACGGTGACCGGTGAACCGGTGACGGACGAGCGATCGTGCACTGTTCAACTAGACTACTATGCCATTTCTGTTTCAACTTTCCGTGACTGAGGAGGGCCTCATCACCTACTCACAGTCCCCCCCCCCGTGGGAAACGACCAGACAGGCTGAGGACGATCCACTTCAATGCGGTCTCGTGATACTTCCGGCATCCATCATTGGTATCCCCACCTCTACCATATTCCGTTCGCCATCGTCGAATCATCCCATTCCTGTCGACCTGCGAGAAACGCGATCGAAAACACTAACATCCGGATGAACGGGAAGGTTTGCGTCCCTTTGGCCAACCGTGACGATACGGGGGGAAGGTCTGCCAGTGTCGCCGCTTGATTTTGAGTCTCCATCAATACTCTGTTTTGGATGGCCTCGCTTTTATCACCTTTGGAATTATTCGACATCACTCTGACTGGAGGTCCGTCAATTTTCACCACGACTAGCTATGTCTTGTCACTTCCTCACCGGTTTCCTTCTTCTACTTCAAGTGTCTTTTGGATAGTCTACTGGGTTGGCATTCGGGACCACGGATGTTGGGCCGCGCAGCAGAAAGAAACCCGTACTGCGCGTCGTAAAGACCCACCAGGTGTGCCTTTTGCGCTTGCTTCCGCCCACGTTCGGCTCGGACCGCCTGTAGCAAACCGCTAACTGAACCATGTAATTTATAGGACTTTTCTGCTCTTCACCATTATCGTATCTCAGTTGCCCCATCCGCTCAAATTTAAAGGAGTGTAAGCCATGGATGTTGTCAAGTCTAGATTTTTTATTGATAGACGGCCCTTAGGTCTCCTCGTTTAAGAAACTCAAGCTCGTCAGCGGTGAGGCCGCGTATCTCGAACAACATCCTGCCTCTACCTGTCATCATGAGCAGGTTCGCCCGCGCGTGGTCGAATATGGTGCTCATGCGTTTGGACATGGGCAACGACGCTTCTCTGTCGGTGTGGCCATCGAGTAGGGCAGTCTATGACCACGGTCACTGAGACTCTACGTCTCCTACCTTGACACCGGAGCGAGTGACACCCGGCATATATGCCTCAGGACGACGACATCGAGGCTGCTGAAAGATGCAGCACACACCCGTCTGTTCGTACAAAGCACAATAGAATGAATAAGGCGACGGCTTATCCATCCACTTCAATAGCGAAGAGAGGCGCTCGCCCGCAGCAGCCTTGAGACCCTCGCACGCGACTCACCTCTGGGTTGCGGTTCGCGCATTGGACTCACTGAGGCGAGAAGGTATACATGCGTGTGCATCGCCGACCGCGGGTGACGACGAGGACATGGACGAGGGGAGGGGTGGAAGAGGACAATGGCGAGTGTTGGTCGAGAGGTGGCGCGTCAATACTCTCGACCAAACGTAAGTCATCTGTTATCAACCAACGTTTTCGACCTTGTCATCGCTAAGCTACTTTCGATATATCCCCCACAGCCACGCAACCTGAAGCCATCCATGTGGCTCATGGCGTCACTCACTCGCGCAATCAATAGCTATCTTGTCGACTTGGGTCTGGACCTCCTGGAAGCTACCCAAGACGGTATCGGTTCTTGGTTATCGGATGAATATCACGGATTTAGGCGAGAAGATACACGCTGGGCGTTTTACCTCTTTACCAAACTGCGTTGCTAGCGATTCAAGACCTGCCCCGTACAACAGCGTCGCCGGTACCGTCCGCAAATTTTCTAGCACATTACCGTCTAGATCGATGGGAAGTCTTTCCCTATCTAGTACCTGCTCTGTTACGGAGCCTTCCACACCCATTGCTGGTTCACGCGCTTCTCGTGTTATCACCCCGCCTTGTCCACATAAACCGACAAGTATTCCGGGAACTTTCCAGCCCTTTACTCAAACCTCCTTCCGAAACCCTCCTTATTTACCTCACAACCCCGACGACATCCCGCTCCACATGCATGATTCGTCAGGGTCTTTCCCCTGGCAAAGTACTCAGTTGGGGGAACATGGAAAATCAAAATCTTTCGTTTTTACCGGTGTTTCTTGTGAAGGAATACGCACTACGCCAAGCACGAGTAAACCTTTGTCTGTCCCCGGTTCACGCCAGACGATCGACGGAATGTGAAACTAAGGGGGAGAGGGGGGGCGGACGTCGTTCATCTATGGAATTCCCGCCATACGGTGACAGTGACTTGGAAGATGAATCGGTGGGGCGGCTATGCTCGCCTCCCCTGTACAAAAGGTTCAATTCCAAGCAAGGTCTGCCAAAATGGCTCAATTTCTCGAGATCGGAAACGCCAGCGGGTCATGATGGGTGCCGTCGTTATTCCGTCGTTAGCGGACATCCAGCGACAAAGTACTGTGTAGGAGGGCCAGCATCGAGTGTGTCGGGATCAGTGAGAGATCCCCGGGTCTCCGCCATTCGTCATTGATGCGAAAGCTCCATGATTTCTCTGGTGATGAATCGATGCCGTTGCCGAGGAAGAGGTTGAATTGGTGATGCTGAACACGAGTCTCACCCTCGTTGACCGTACTCCAAGAGACGGTGATTGCAGGCAGTGGTAAGTACTGACTATCTACCACTAGAAATGTGCAAGGTCTAACGACCACATGCAGATGATTTAGCGATACTCACCGCCCCTGTAAGCACGACGTAGCTTGTGATAGATCACCGTGATGATCAGCAATACACTGCAAGAGGTTATTTGAGGATTGCGCCCATTCGTTTTCTCTTTTAGACGGGCTGGTCTGAACCATCAACACGCATTGCAAGTCATTTCGCACCCACGATATATTGGCACTTTTGACAGGTATTTAATTTGATTGTTCCTTTTATCCTTTTGTATAACATAGTACACTTTCAGCGAGGACACCTGGGCTCAGAAATATCGTTTCCGAACCTATCTTGTCTGACTCTTGTCCGAATCTTACCTATGTGTTTTCCCAAATGGGTGCAAAAACACACGTAGATCAGCCGCGACTGGCCAGCCTGCGCGCGTCACTAGGTTTGTCAATGGTACCTGGCGCGACTCGCTGAGTTCGAGTGAGCACTGGGGTGTTTAGAGCGGAGCGCCAGGGCTTTAAGTGTGACACGGAGCACTCATATTGTATCGTGCTGGCATGCGACAAGTCATGACCCATGCTTAGCAATCTCTGCCAACTCATCCGTCCCGTTCTGGGAAACTACAATCATACTTTGGCAAATTGGACCTATCCGGATAAAATTGTCGAGTTACTGGAGGTACAAGTTCGTTCCCGTTCCTGTTTGAAACGTGTTATCATAGGGCACTGGTTGAGCTCCTCCTGCCCACAACACTCAACTGACGATCAGCTCAATTACAGCGAGGTTTGTGATCAATTAATTCTGACTTTGCTACCTTGCTGACGTTGCGGAAGGCACATTCACTGGCGTCGTCTGTTTATCACAAAGACTACTTCTCTCCACACCGCCATCCCATGATTTCTACCACAGAGATACATTCGGAGAAGCATGACGATACTGTGCAGTCGTCTCGATTCCTTCGGGTTTTAGAAAACAGAACAAGAGCATCAGAGAACCTGCAGTCCCTGAGACTCGTCGCCTTGCCGGTATTCAATCTAGGTCGGCAGAGCGCGTGAATGCCTCGAACAGAGCATTTTCGACAATGACTGAAGGTCGTTGTCGACCAGTGAGTGCTCTTCGAAAGGCTAATACACATGCTTCGTCTGAACTATTATTTTAGTGAACGGTCAGAAAAGTTGTGGAACATCGGATAAGTGTTCTAGCTTGTCCATTAGGCCCGCCGATCCGCCATCGTTCATCGTTCCCTGCAGAAGAAGTCAAAAGCCAGACCTCATACAGGCGGGAGGCTATGACGGTGGTACTGGCACTGTATGTTATCTTCCGAATCCACGGCCATCGAGCGAGGTAGAACTTCCAGACCATAACTGTGGCACTGGATAGCTCTGGATCCGAGACCATCAAGCGAGGTAGGTCCGTTGGCGAGGATTGATTTGATCGTGCGTATGCTTTCTTTGAGATTGCGGGAACACTACCCTTTCCATCACGGTTTTCCACGTAGTTGTCTTGCTATCGTCAGTGATGGAAGAGGAATGACATATTATAGTATACTATGCGATATCTTTGTTTACGGCGCTATATTGCATGTGTGGTAAGTATCAATCGTGTCCGAGCATTGTGCTTTGTTGGAGCTCGAAATTTGCTCACGTGATGATCGTTTGGATCGCACCGTGGTCCGTGACCGTGTCGATGTTTCCTTGCGAATTCTACGCAAGATCTTCCGCATATTGATATACTCGACCTACCTCATGGCATCAAAGGATATCCAGACCAGACTCTCAATGATGGGTAACCTACCAAAGCTTTGTACATTTGATATAGATGACAAACAATGATGATCTTCAGTCACAAGGACAATTATGTGACCATGGAAGAACAGGATGGGCACCAACTGACAATCTTCTGTAATTATCCAGGTAAGATGACAATTAGTTGATGGGTTCTCACAATGTCTGCCTGAGGTAATAAGTTGATACCAGATATAATCACTTGGAGAAAATAATTATAATTTAAGCAACTTAATTGGGAGGTTCTGAAATAATTGGGTCTCTGTGCTCTATCAAGATCAATGATGCTCAAATGTGAGATAGGTATAATATGCTATGGTTATCTGAATTACAACTGTTGGCCATATTTAGCTGGTCATATCATCTCCCTGATATAGATGATAAACATTGATAAAACACTGATAATCTTCAGCCACAAAGGCTCCTATGTGACCATAGAACAACAAGATGAACACAAACAGACAATCTTCTATAACTATGCAGCTGAGATGACAACTGGTTGACAATTTCTGCCTGAGATTATAAATAATGTACCAGGACTTTGAATACCTGGTATAGATGATCAACCATGATAAAATACTGATAATCTCCAGCCACAAAG
>JBBPPD010000092.1:0-21239 GCA_038091795.1 Leccinum olivaceoglutinosum | reverse complement strand
CTATTTTTGCTTATAAATTGACAAGGTAGTCGATGATCACAATGGTAGATCTGGAATTTATTTGCCTTGATTTTTGCTAGTGACTAGGACAAGTTTTGATCAAGTCTTGACTTTGGCTAGTTCTCATTGTCACAGTGGTTGGTTCACATAGTGTTGGTGAACAAAGTCATTGGATGTGATCATGTGAATACCCCTTTTATCGATAGCGTGGAAACTGCGCAAATCCTGCTATTTTGGATCTAATAATCATAGGACAATATCATTTCATCATATCGTAGTCATGGCTAGCAATAGATCTTTGTAGCTTAGTTCATTTTTAGGACAAAGTCTAGATATTTTCATCTTCATTTTTGTCAGATTTTGCCTTCATTTTGTCTGGTAATTAGCATGGTCATGATCCAGACATGCAGTTACTAATCCAATGCTACCTCTAGGACAAAGTCTGTTTATTTTTGTCTTGATTTTTGTGATTTTTAGCCTTGATTTGAGCAGATTGTAGTCATTGCTAGCAATGGATTTGTCTTGATTTTGTCTTGTGATCCACAATAGTTCGCTTATGTAAGCAGCACTGATATTGTCTACTTTGATTCCTTGATCTACATATTGATGATTACTTGTTGTTTATTACTTGAAAGACTGTAACTCAAGAATCAGCGGTCGAAAAAATATAGAAAAATCATTTGATAATGGATGCCAATCATGGGAATATTTTATACCTGATGACCATGTGATCATCTTTTTATTTGGTTAATCTACTGATAGAATGAGTTTTCTGTAAGATTTTGGCTATTTCTGACTATTTTTTGTGGTCAAATGTGATTGTTTGTACTCGTTTATCTGCGCATTTCGGCACATGTCCTAAATGCGCAGATTGGTAAGCAAATATGTAGTAAAAATCCATAGGAAAGTACTTGTTTTTTGGAACTATACCAAAATGCGCAGATAGACATGGAAAATAATGATCACAAACTTAGCCAAAATGTGTGAGTAGACATGCATTTTCTAAGCAAATCATTAGCATAACCCTAAGGGGGTACAAAAACACTGTAAGAATATGTGCAAGCACTGGAAAACGAATATTTGACAGTACAGCAGCGACGTGTGATAGATGACGCGGACGTGCCACGGACCTAGATCCTATTCGAGTCCCAAAGGATGCAAAGAACCCTTACATTCAGGCGCTCGTACTGTAGATGATAGATGAGCCATAGGAACGTTCGGAGTCACGTTTTCCTTGCGATATCAGAAATGGAGATCCATACATCCGCGTTGCACAATCATATCAGTGTTTCGCAAGCACCTTCGATTTGTCTACCTAGTATACATATACGTGTACAAGCCTAACATCCCCGAGACTTGGTTGCCGTGCTTACTCGTGTGGACTGAAGCTCGAAACTTGTCACTCTGGTCGACGTCTGGGGATCGTCTTCTTTTTCGTGGAGCTTCTTCTCGATATTTCTGACACGCTTGGTCAGCTCACGAATGAGCCCTCTCAGATCTTCATTGTTTTCGTGTGCCTCAGACGACTGAGATAGAGCAGCTTTTCCACGTCGACGGCGAATAAAAGCGACGCCTGACTCCTTCAACCAAAGAAGGACAAAGATTTTCAAGAATATCACTCACCTGCGATCGTGCATCTGATTTTGTGAGAGACACACTCCGCGCATGCACGTTTGGTGTCAGCCCCGTTGGGCCATACACATGCTAATCCACGTGATCGGCAAGCATCACAAACCTGAACACATGGCCGGTAAGTTCAGATACGCCTGAATTTGGAATGTCATGCCTTCGGTATTTCTGTGCTGTCAGACTGGAGAGGGACAGCTTCTTTTCCTTTCAGGCTCGTACTTGAGGAATTCCTGGTCCAGTCGTCACTGTCACCCTCATCGCTAGAAATTTCCGGACTAAACATGGGTGAGAACCTCTTCTGCTTTCTAGGGCGACGTTTCGGTTGGTCCACCACCGAGGTCCTTTTTTTTCCCTTGGGATTCGAGGCGGTCGCTTGAGCAGAGGCATCAACCTCCTTGACCGAAAGGCCTCCGAAAGGAACCGTAGTCTTAGCCTTTGTAACTGTGGTGGTGGAGATAATCGATAAACAATTTTTATGACGGAAAGGTACCAACTTCGTGGGGCTTACTTGTTGTTTCCAGACCCAAGAAAGATTTTGAAATGGCGGCTGCTTGTGTAGCAGGGATGTCAGAAGAAGATTCTTGCACGGGAGGCTCCGATTCTGCCATGGAAAACAAGGCCATCAATCTTCTTGCTGCAGTGGATGAATATTCTCACCGTTTTCGTTTAAAGTGACATTCAAAGTGACTGGTTTTTTTATTCAAAGTGAAGAAAGTGAAGAGAAGAAAACAAAGGAAACTCACTGGATGGCGGCAACTCTTCCCACCAGAAATCGCCTCCGTTCAGCCCAGGGAGTGCATCTGCAGCCACATCCACATAATCTGGGTCGGTAACAGACGGGTCGTCTGCACGCACGCGATCAAAGTGAAGACTGTCGGTGATCATGCCACTACTGTAATGCTCCAAAAGCACGTCTTTCAGGCTTCCAAGAAGCTTAGAGTGTGGACGGCTTGGAGTGGGTGGCGGAAGCTTGGTCTGTATAAGAAAAAATGAAAAAATGTATCAGGGATTCACATTAATAGTATGCTTTACGAGCTCGGAGGCCAGGTTCTCGCGCATCCAGGGTACCCAGGTTTCCCTCGGACCAAGGAGGCGAGGGACGAGATCCAGAACCGTCTGGATCCGGACAGTGGTAATTAGGACGCCGGCGTCGACAGTGCATGGCGTGCTCGTGGAGGTGGAGATGGTGTTTGGCTTGAACATGAAGATGAACGGATCGCGGTGAAAGTCCTTAGGTAACTTGTTGAAGCGCCGGCAATAACCTCGCTTGCCGGACATTTAGAACTAATAGAAGAGTCAGAGTCCCCTGTGATAACTTACTGTGCTCGGATTGGTCAACGTATGTTTTGATGTGAGAGCAGATGGTTTGGTTTGTACACGATGAACAGAAGTACTACAGTAGTAATTTGAACTTGAAACAAGCAACGAAAGCGCGTCCAACGTCCGAAATTCTACCTGGCCGATCCCCGACACCTGAGCACCGAAATACTTTCCTTCACGGATCTCGACATCAGGTTTCTCAGCGAGCTTCTTGACCGGGAACAAGATACATGGGAAGTGTAGTGTCCGGCGGACAAATCGCGCTGTTGGCAGGCGAATGACTTGGATATAGACGAGCATTGTTTGAGATATCGAACTTTCTAATTCCGAGATGCGCCTATCCATTTCGGCATCTTGAATGGCAAGCGAAGCTTGGCGGGTTCGAGGATGAAAGGAATGGGATGGTGGGAGACAGCTGTTGTGCGATGAAGACTATCCCGTCCAGCCAAGCGCTGTTGCCTCGCCCGAACAAGCCATCAGCTCCTCAAACAGTTGGCATAATGCTGCTTCTCCTCCTTCTCCACAGTGACGCTCGAGAGCAATCATTTCTTTCATTGTATCAGCTGCGTCATCATAGCGCTCCAAAGCATGTAGCGCAGCATGCCTTCTTGCGTATCCCCAGGGACCCTGGGGATCTGCCTCGATTGCCTGAGTGGTTGAAACTCCTGAGAGTGTCGTTCACATAAGAAGATAGAAAAGTCACACGTCATCAGCATCTTTCAATGAATCTTCCCACAACATCATTGTTGCGCGAACTGTGCTGTGTTTGTCCAAGAAACGCGCAGGGTTGGAAGGATTCAAAGACAATGCTGCAGAGTAGCACTAATGACCTTTTCTATGGAAAGCACGACAGGCATGCTCGTTTCGGTGATCCGGTGCGCTTCTTTTACGGTCGATTTTTTTTTCTGTAAATAGGGAGTGGGTTGCGAGGGAAACTTCTGGAATTGGTCCAGCACATCGATATAAATATCCCAGATTGATGTTCGAGTAATGGGGGGACATCCAAGTGCAGCGTAGTACTCGTCAAGCATGACATTGATGGGTTCTGGAACCAGATCAAAAACTGGATTGGATGGGTTTACATAGAGGCTGCGGACATGTTTGAGCGCTGCAGGATCTACTGTCACCTAAGATGAATTAGTGATGTAGATAAAATGACTCGGAGAACATACCTTGAGAAATCGAGAGCACCGAAATCCTCGGGCGACGTGAATATGAGTTCGGGAATACCGTGAGGGAGGGCCTTCAAGTTAACGTCACTACAGGATGTAATGCATTTGATATAGAAATGACTTACCTTTTTCCTGTCGCGGCGTTTGGCGGTGTGGTTTATTCGATCACAGTACGCATTGAGTTCTGCTTGTCGCCATGGTATAAATAGCCAACGGAAGACGGCCCTAATGAAAAGAAATTCAAGGAATGCATGTCAGGACTATTTATATCTGTAAGTTATCTTAGTTATGGTGACGCACATACATATGAAGAGAATTATCAAGATCTGATGGGATGGAAAGCAACAATTTCTGCCACGTTATTATGTAATGACTAGATCATAGACAATAAGACAAATGGTAAGCGCTAACTTGAGTAGTTCATAGCGAGCACAAACCTAGACCAATGTCCATGTTAGCTGTCCCTCGGACTCCCTCCTTTCTCCAGAGCTTGACGGATGGCATCACGAAGGGGAGACTCAGAGACGATGGTGGCAGCAGCAAGCCTCTTCGGAGCAGGAAGACGAGCCTCGTTTGTGATGATTGAATCACTACTGTGTACGTGCCTGTGACCGCATTTTTTTGAAGTCATTGTACGTGGGGCAGAATCAGCCAGAGCAGAGTTATCCTCGGGAGCGAAAAGAGAGGTGTCTTCACGGTGATGATGGGAAATGGAAGAGTCTGTCGACTCGGCTATAACTTGAAGACCATGATTGACAGCAAGTGGCACCTGAGATGTTGTCTGTGCCCCAGAGCCTTCAATAAACATGTTGTATTCCAGCCACTGGGAGGCAGGGATGACGACCATCAGGTCAAACGCTCTGGTTTTGAAAACGGGTTTTGAACTTTTGGCATTGTGTGTCATACAATCCTTATAAAAGTAGGCCTCCGAGGACGGATACGTCGACAAGTTAACCCAGCCAGCATCCCGAACAACAAATTCAGAGTCACGCCAAGGAAAAGCGGGGCAAAGGGCTTTGATCTTGGGTATGATTATGTCTCGCAAGCCATCAATGTCCTTCTTGCCTTCCCTGATATCCTGTTACGCGGCCACAAAACAAGTAAAGGTGAGCGGATGCACCAATACCAGCTATATGAAACTGTTGATCCACGACAGCTCCCCCACCCAACTCTCCAACTCCCTCTCCTTCCTTTCCACCCTCCTCTCCAAGGACGTATTTAAAGGTCGACTTCCGACCACCGAGGCCCGCTACCGCATCTGCACTGTGGACACCATCGACGCACTGCGGGACGTGGACATGGTAGTCGAGCCCGTGTCTGAGAACCTGGACCTGAAGCGGCGGTTGTACCTGTGTCGGCTGCGTCGGCGGAGGAGGCGGGTCGTGTCGTGGGTGCGTGTTACTACATTGTGGTCGTTGGGTCATGGCGTAAGCGCGGGTTGGCTAACTCACGATGATCCACGTTAGGTCTGCATTTCTTTAACCCGGTTCCGGTGATGGTGCTTGGCCGTTGCGCGATATCTGGGAGGAAACGAGTTGGTCGCAGAAACTGGTGGAGCTCATATCTGCTGTGCAAAAAGTCCAAGGACACGCTAGACCGGTCGCGCGCGTTTGCGGAGGCGTGTGGTGAAGGTACGGGATGGCTAGGGCTAGCGTGTGCATAGCTGCTGACGCGGATCGTTGTTTGAGAGGTTACGACGCCGCAAGACATTCCGGGTTTCGTTTGGAATGCGCTCTTGATGCCCTTTATAAATGAGGCGATCCTGTGTTTGGAAAAGGTGGGTATCACGCTAGATGATGATGCCCCATCGTGGCAAACGCGGATGGGATCCACAACTTGAAGGCGTTACGAACTTCCGGGTGAAGGCCAGCTTTTTTCCAGGACGTCTAATTATAGGTTGGCGCGCAGCCAGTCAGCTCTCTGAGTGTAGTCAAGGAACGTGTTTTGTTTCGCTGGCAAGAGGTCGAAAACGAAGAGTTATCGCTTGTGCGGATGAGGGATTTCGACAGAAATACCTGAATGCACGACGCAATACCCATACTCCATAATAGCATCGTTGCCCTCCAAGGTGCCTTTCGAGCCCTTTTTTCTGCAGAGAGGCGACGCCGGAAGGTTGCATTAGCCGACGATACGGTCTGGTTCTGACAGAGAGCATTCCAGGAGGGCGACGTGGATGGGTGAGCCGCGCAGTTTCGAGGTGACTAAAGAGAGGGCATGGGCGAGTGCTGAGCCGGCGATGCTGATGACACCGACGATGAGAATGTCGTAGCGGCTTGTAGGCATTTTTTGATCTTCAAGTTCGTGGCGGTCGTCGAGAGAAAAGGACGAACTCTAGGCGAATACTCACATGCTTGTCACTGATTTTTGATACAGCGAACCGAATTGTCAGTCACTTTTTATGGTAATAGTATACAACCGTTTCAGAAATTCATGCCGAGTCATATAACTGCGCCAAATAAATTCAAAAATTCAAAAAATTCAGAAAATTCATAAGCTCGCCGTAGCGCATCATGGTGTATCGCAAAATCAGCGCCGACATGAAACAATGCGCTCTTGAACTCCTCGAGAAGGGCTTGGAAATGGAAGAGGTCACTGAGAGCTTTGGTGTATCGAGCCGCAGTGTCAACCGTTGGGTCAATTGACAACTATTACGAACACGTCCGAGGTGTTGATTGCCCTCCGTACTTCGTGGACTATGACTCAAGGTAGTGCTGATTAATTTTCGTTCAAGTTGCATCCAGGGAGAACGCGCATATGACGACGGAGCACTGAAGGGCCTTGACAGTCCATTATCTCAACCAAATTCAGTGGTTTAAAGGAGCGCGACGAGCTGCGTGTGTTCATGGAGAACTTGCAAGCCAAGGAGGTGAGTCTAACTTTCCTTCTCGCACCCCGGGCTGATGTTCATCCACATTTTTCACTCCCGCAGGACCCCAAATGGCCCTCTGGCGCACTGACCAAACGCATCCGGACGATGCTCACCAATATCGACAGTCAACTGCAAGTGTACGATTCGCGCATGGGGAGCTCACTGCAGATGATCTCTGCGGACGTGCAGGGACGTATTTCGGTGCAGGATGTCGAGAAGGCGTTGGCTGTGATTAAGCATAAGCCGGACAACGTGGTCGGGCATGCCGTCATTCAGAAGGTGGACGCGGACAACAACGGGTTAGTTGAGATTGAGCATGTGTTGGGATTAGTGCTTGAGGAAGGGGCCGGGGCCGAGGGCTTGGTGAGAGTGGCCGAAATTTACTCGTCCGTGACCGAATCAAGCTCGTCGACGGCCGCTTTAGCATCAGACTAGCCTGCATCAACATTCGTAGCTCCATCTCAATTGAATTCCATGTCGTTGTTGGTGCCGTCGTCGAAAGACGCCGGGTCCATGCCATCATGGGCTTCGAAGTCCAAGTCACTGCAATAAGCTTCGAAATTGGGTGGGGTGTTGTCGTCTTCACTGACACTCATGATTAGGATGTATTCTGAATAGTTATAACGAGTGTGAGGGACGAGAGAGCAGCACAATGATTTTCTGAATTTTTTGAATTTTTGAATTTGTTTGGCGCAGTTGCACGACTCGGGCATGAATTTCTGAAACGGTTGTAGTACACTCGAAGTCTAGAGCAGCATTAATATTAATTAAGTACTGCTCGCGTTTCACAAGGAGATTCTGCAAGAAATACACGACCTGTCGTCCACGAACGACCTCCTCGTCGTCGCTCGCAGTCTCGGGCTACGAATAATAGCATGCACGCTCATGGAGATTTACGACTCTCCACAAAACTTGGTTCTCCTCGTGAACGCTAAGCTGGAAGAAGAGCTCAGCAGTCGAAAACCCACATACCCACCGAACTCATCACCGGCATCATCGTCTTGCACGCAGAAAGCGTCCACTTTCAGTGCAGTAACCGTGAAGGGACTTTTGCAGAGTGACGGCTCTTGCCTTAGAAACTTTCATAGTCCGGCCGTTTCGCGAGAACAACCCTGACTTCCTCAAGGCGTTTCTGACCAGCCTGAATTCATCACCAGCGGAATGTCACCCTTGAAAAACATCATGAAGGAACTATACCTGCTCAGAGGACCGTTCACATCTATCCCAGGTCAGTCATCCTGACCAGAGGAGACTCGCGTTCTTATTTCGGACCGTTAGATTTCATCGATCCATCAAAGATACGCTCGAAAATCGACCGTTTTTGACGGAAACATGTTCGCACAATGGTGCAGAGTATAACTGTAACACTCTCCAAGTTGAAACGAAATACCACGGTACGGGTCGCATGATACTCACATTCCCTGAGTGCTGATTCCTACCAAAGCTCGACCTCGATGACCTCACTGTCGAAAGCGCTTACTTCAAATCGTTTGACGCCGTAGTGGGGAGACAGCTTGATGCAGTGTAGCACAAGGTGGAACCGAGGACAAAGGAATTGGTTAGCGATCTTGCGACTCTAAGATTAGTAGGTCCCACGGTCAGGATGGTACTGAACACTTACTCTAGGAACTGCCGAAGTGTCTCTAATAACTCTCTACGTACATCACTTTCAACTAGGGGGAAATTCTCCAAGAAATGATATATATCATATACACGTAGATTGCTACTCCATAGTACACCGCTTCATCGGAACAGTTCAGAAAACAAGAAAAGAGAACCAGGTCCAGCAATTCAATCCCGACCGATCTATTCCTCGTCTCAGGTTGTGTAGAAGCTCGGGAGGATCCCCGTCACGTCTTCATGGTACCAAAACCTGCACGGTGTGTCCTCATCCACTTCTGCGGTTCCGTTTTCCATGTGCATATCGATGTCGCCGCCACTCTTCTTCGGCCACATCACGATCTCATCCACACTGGCATCGCCCCAAGCCCAAGACCAAGCACGATTGCGAGTGTCTCTGCAAACGAAGGCTCCACGAGCAGCGTAATGCCGTCCTTGAGCGGGTCATGCGGCTTCTGTCCTGTGCTGGCGAACGCGTTGGCGAAGGACCGCGACCGTTAGGATCAACTACGGGCCCGCAAGACTCACTCCAGATCTCCGGCCTCGTAATCTCTTCAAGCCGCGCTGATCGAAGGACCCAGTTGCGTAGAACAAAAGCCAGAAAAAAAGTGATCAAGCAAGGCATATGGACCAAGCTACGTTTCCCTAGAAAACCGATGCAAGGAAAGAGATGTAGAATCAAACAATATAAACACGCGATCGGCGAAGGAATCGCACTCACCAGATGAGACCGTGTTCGCGCATGTAGGACGAGGAAGATCTGGACTGTCATCTCTGGGTCGCTGAGGAAAATGGCAAGTTTCTCTTCCCTCACCTCTCCGTCCATTTTGTGAGGGTCGTCAAAAGCATCGTCGACGGCGAGACTTTCACCCAAGCGCTGTCCTTTCGTAGGTCGCGAAGAAATAGCCCCAGAGATGGGATCACGGTTCCCGGCGTCGTCCAGGCCAGTACGGAAATTCGAACGCGCATTGGAACCGCCGATCGGCAGGTGAAATACTCCTGATCGAAACCAAGCATGCACCATCGTCAACAAAATGCTCGAACGGAAACGAAACGAAACGAAACGCGTAAAGACGACGTACGAGTCAAATCCAACCTTCGTCACCCTTAGATCCGTCACCCCCATGTCCCATTTTTTGTGCCATCCAGCCTTCTATGGAGGAAGGTACCATGCTTTTAAGTAAAAATTTATCGACTCCAAAGTTAGCAACAAAAGAGTATACCACACACAGTTGTAGAAATTCTCATGAGGAGCCTCATTACTTCCAACTTGCAAGCTGGGGAAAGTATTTCTTGTAACTGTGAGGTTAGGGAAAGCAGCAGTCAGGTCAACCCCGAGAAAAGGTTACAGGGTTGATGGGCATACCTTACTTCCGGTGTTTCCGGTGCGCTCTTCCGATATTTCCACTACGCTCTTCCGGTGGTTCCGATAGAGCTTTGACCTAGTCGCTATGAATGAGCCAAGGCTGCCATAAAGCTGCGCTGTTCGTCGAGCTGGTGAAGCCGCTCTTTACGCTTGGTGGCCTGGATATGCGCGGCTGTAGGCGAGCCAGAGATACCACCGCTGTACAACAAGACAAAAAGTCCAAATGAAGCTTGCATGACGTCCCGATTGCTCCTGTAACAGACGACGAGGAAGTTGATGTAAGTTGGAGAAAACATCGAACGAGAGAGGGAACCGTTATTCCAGTTTACGCACGATGTTCTCAATATTGCGCATGTAGATCTTGACGCTCTGTGCCATATCCACCGTGCACATGGTGACGGCAATGCATCATGAAATCCATCCCTAAAGTCAGCAACCATGTATTTTCCACGAAATAGGCTGATGCATATGTTATGTATATAGACAAGTAGCCATGCTAGTGGAATAGATAGCGAGGGAGAGATGAAGCAAGAAACGGGAAAAGGAATGGAGGACAACACTGTCAGGCAAGGCCCTTTTTTAACCAAAATAGAGAGCGAGCGAACGCGTAAAGATGCGTGAAGAAACAAGGAAGGAAAAGAAAATTACAGCATACCCGAGTCCTTGAGTGCGTTCTGTGATATGGCTTCCTCCACCGCCGCGAATACTAAACGAATGTTTGTAGTATCTGTTGCTTGCGTAATACTGGCAGAAGTAAAGCGATACGGTCAGCCAGGAGACGATGCTAGGAATCTTTTGAAACACACTGTGGATAAATGGATAGACGTGCCCGATTTGTTTGCATAAATCGCCAGAGTATATATTTCGACCCTTTGTTTATATCCGCACCTCCTGAATACTCTGGGAAATGACTCTCCAGCGGAACCTAACGGGAGTGTGGGGAAAAGAAGCGACAAGTTCCATCAGGTAGCACACCTTGGGTAGCTTGATCTTGAACACATCTATTTTATTGAGGATGAGGATTATGGACGTTCTTTGGAACCACAGCGAGTTGATCACGGACTCAAAAAGTGTCAATGATTCAGCCATTTGATTCTAAGGAGAAGTAGCTAAGGCCTCGACCGAGCATAACGTGTATGCAGAAACTTGCCTGGTTCTTATCTTCTAGCAAGACTTGGTCGTAATTACTCAGGGAGGCGCAGAAAATGATGCTCGTGACGCTCTCAAAGCAGTGGATCCACCTTTTTCTTTCGGAGCGTTGCCCCCCGACATCAAACATGCGAATCCTAGACGCGTTGAATGACATGAAGGACGAAGACATGCAAAGCGCACTGTAGTTGACCCATTGTGAACCTCGTTTCACTGATGCCCGTTGTTTTTAGACGAGCCCGTAAAACGTCGTTTTCAGTTGGGCAGTAAGTCGGAGAGCCTATTCGCAGAACATGGGTGAGGAAGCTGATGCGAGAAAGGTGAGAAAGGACAGAAATAAAAGGAGGATTTCATACTGACTAAACTGCGTTATCCATGAAATAAAACTCGCTTGTGTGGTCCATGAGCTGAGGAATAATGGGGTCTGTCCACAGCTGGTGAATGGCTTGTGCGATTTCAAAAGAGAATACGAATGAAGGAGAAGGATCGACTCGATAGTTGAATATACGATTTGCGTTGCCCTGCGAGTGTGGCGCGAGTGTGAGGCACTACGTCCGCGAAACGACGCTGCTACGCCCTCTCACGCACCATACTGATCGACCATCAGCAGTTATCGATCTCGAGAAACGCGTAAAGACGACGTACGAGTTAAATCGAACCTTCGTCACCCTTAGATCCTGGCCCTCCTCCCACTCCTCGTACCAGGGAAACCTTTTAACAGGTGGCCCGGCCTCAGCGTTGGCGACAGAGGCATTTTTTGTTCTTGCGCTTCTTGCTCTTGCATTCATCCGTCGCGTGCTTAACGCGAAGCTCGACGGTCGGGATACCGAGTGCGTCGAGCTCGGCGTCGTCATCGTTTGCCACCACTGCAGCTACTCCTGTTGCGATTGCTGCCACATCAACCCCGCTACCATGCAAATTTTTGGTGGGCTCCGGAAAGAGCTGGATACCATGGGGCCTAAAATTCTTGAACGACATGATCTAACCTAAGAGCAGGGAAGGGTGGAAACTTGATAAAGGGCGGATCTGGGTGAGAGCTGGGAGGATGTCGTCGGAAGCGATGGGAAGAGGCTCTGTAGCAATGGCCATGTTGCTGGCACCTATATTGGACGTGTTGGCACAGGGTCTACGTATCAAGGAAAAGGTGCCAACAATTCAATTATTGGCTAATCTTAGGTGCGTCGATACAAACAAGTCATCACAATATTGGAACGAAAATCTACTAGTAAAGGTTCTAGCCTCTAGCTTTCTAAATACATTCAAGTTTCGCGCCTTAGTCACTCGCAATCCAGATTACTGCTAGAACACTACTCATCGCACTTCCTCGGGAGGTATCCAAGTAGGAAATTTCCCCCACTCGAACTTTGCGTTCGTGAAAGCGGCCTGGAAGTCAGCAGCTATCATCTCGATGTAATCACGAGATTAGTTGCGACATTGGATGTGGTGGCCGCCACCGCGAACTATCCTTCTCGCAATGCGAAGGATCGGATACGATAGCGTCAATCAATTTGAAGCTACCCAAGGTGCGCTACCCGACAGAACACGTCACCGCTGTTTCCCTCACTCCCTGTTAGGTAGATATTCTCCAGCGTATTCGCGCGGTGCTGATGGCACCTTGGGATGAGGATGGGGCGGGGGGACGCGGAGGAGGAGGGCGGCTCTGGGCGAGGGCGAGGGCGAGGGCGAGGAAAATCACGAGAATCACAGTGAAGCATGCAGCAGCGACTGCGCAGCGCACACGATCGTGCGCGTTGCGTGATCGCTTCTGCACGCTGGGGGATGGATGGTATCGTCGTCGTGGGAGGGTGGGTGGGAGGGGGAGGGCCCGTCATCAAGCTCAACCTCACATCGAGCCACTTGTGATGGCATTATGCTTTCGCTCAGGCTTCGGGTAGAGTTCCGACCCGGAACGTCGGGTCAACTCTTGACGGACCGTCGAGCTCCTTCACCTGAACTTTTTAATTCCGAGATGCGCCTATCCATTTCGGCATCTTGAATGGCAAGCGAAGCTTGGCGGGTTCGAGGATGAAAGGAAAGGGATGGTGGGAGACAGCTGTTGTGCGATGAAGACTATCCCGTCCAGCCAAGCGCCGTTGCCTCGCCCGAACGAGCCATCAGTTGATGCAATTGCGCTCGATACCTATAAGAACACAGATCTCCTCAGGAACCTACATTTGAGAGTTCTCTCCGGGGTCAACTTCATCGGTCCCTGCTGTATCCCGCCTCAATTCTTCGGACTCGTCGACTACGTCCATCTCCTCTTCGTCAGTTTCATAATCCACGTAGTCCTCGACTTCATCTGCCACAGGCCCAGCTGAGTCGTAGTCTCCCCCAACGTCGCCTTCACCTTCACCTTCGCCCACATCTTCGTTCCCCCCTACTAGACCGCTCATGTTGACATCTCCGGTCGCATACGATACTGATGACGGACCAACTGAGCGAGGTTGAGTAGTGAATGGGGGCGGCAACGCTGCTTTTGCCTTCCCCTTTACGCGTGAAGGAGCTGATACAGGTTCACCTTCCTTCGCTTTCCCCTTGCTTAGACTGATGTTGCGGTCGACGCCGCTCTTCCAATTCTTGTCCCCCTTTGTGTTGTCCCTGTAGACTGTGCATATATTGAGAGACGCCGAACTGTGATGATAGATACGAATTACTCTGAAGTTCGTTTTGTAACGGGTCAGCCAAATCTCTGAATTCGATGATTTCCAGTGCTTTGAGCACATCAGAAGCAGAGATACTCTTGTGTTGCTTCGAGAGAGCTACGTCGTGTGCGCTGAGTGAGAAAGGTCAGCTTTTTGCAACATGCAAAACATGAACCTACGTTGCAGCTAATGGAATTCATGAGGTTAGTAGTACATTACCGAAGACGAAGGGTTACTCACCGAGATAATTTATGAACACTATCGACCCTTTGACGAGAGAGAGTACTGTCTCCTTCTGCAACTTTGCATTCTCTGGTATCTTCAAGATACGTGAGACCACACTCGGAAAGGGATATGAGAACTCACGGCTGACTTTGCGATCTTTGTTACGAGGCTCTTTGGTAACTCGAAGTTCTCGATGCCTTCTGAAACGAGATCCTGTTGTGCTTGAGCTGATATTTGGCCTCCTGTTGCATCTTTGCGTGGCATGATGAAAGTGTTCAAGTTCACGTGATCGCCAAGCAATGTCCCTCTTTCTCCTTCTCTGGCTCACCTTCATTCACTTTGTAGGGATTTATTTGTTCACCAAAGGATTTCTCTTGAGTCGGTTGTCTCTGCCAGACCGAAACGATTTCAACGAGTGCGACTCTCTCGCGACACACAAACGAGGTGTCTTGCTAGTCATCGACGCACTTCATTTCGATTTCATACTCCACATCCTTCTTCGCCGTACCACCACAACATCCTCACTCTTCCACGCGAACTCACTGCCGCACACCCGCATCACTCCTTCATATTCAACGCTCATGCAGACCCACCGACCACAACACTCCAGCGTATAAAGGGCCTCACAACCGGTTCTCTTCCGACGTTCGTCGATGTCGGCGACAGCTTTGGGGGGTCAGCCATCAACGAAGACTCGTTGCTACACCAACTTGCTGCCACCGGTCAGAAGGTCAGTAAGCAGTTCGCCCTTGATTGTCTGCTTTATATACGTCTGAAAGGTTGCTTTTGCAGGCGATGATACATGGATGACTCTGTTCCCTGAAATTCTTGACCACGACATGTCTGTCCCTTTTGATTCTTTCAACGTCGAAGACCTGCATACGGTCGATGAAGGGGTCATTGCGAACCTCTTACCAATGGTGAAGGACCATTCACGGTCTTGGGGCCTTGCAATTGGCCACTGTCTGGGCGTCGACCATGTCGGTCATCGCGTTGGCCCCGAACATCCGGCTATGAAGGCAAAGCTGGAACAGATGAACAGCTTTCTTGCCGACCTTGTCATGGCAATTGACGAAGACACGTTATTAGTCGTGCTTGGGGACCATGGCATGGATCGCACGGGTAACCATGGAGGGGACAGTACTCTAGAGACAATGTCTGCTGTTTGGATATACAGCAAGGGTCTAGAATTATCCCAGGGTTCGACATCATTCCCTAGCAGCCTCATTCCTACCGCCGTATTCCCGGGAGAGACCGTTCCTCATCGTTCTATCCAACAAATCGATCTCGTTCCGACAATATCACTCCTGCTCGGCCTTTCAATCCCGTTCAACAATCAAGTTGGAAGCATTATCCCAGAACTTTTTGACCGTGGTCTCAACGAGTCAGGGCTTCGGAAAGCCCTCAAACTCAACGCGAATTAGGTCAAGAGATATCTAGATACTTATCGTTCCAGTTCGTCTGGTGGGGAACTTGATGGGTTCTGGTCACAGTTGTCAGATAGCTGGTTAGCAACGCAAGTCACTTCGTCCGCTGATTCCCTTTTGGCCTTATGGGAGTTCAGTCGCCAGTCGCTATCGGTGTGCCGTAGTCTTTGGGCCCGATTCAGTCTCCCTCTGATTGGCGCTGGCATCACCATCATAATCCTCAGCATTGTCGCATTCTTTTGCGCATATCGTTTACTTGGCGACGACACGGAAATTTCGGAGGGGCGCCTTGGAAGGGCACGGTCTAGCATTTTGAAAGCCACTGCCGCCGGGTTAGCTCTCGGTAGCATAGCTCATTTTCCGTTGCAGGGTTATCTGGAGGGCGTTCACCTGCATCAGACTTGTCTCTTTGGAATTGCACTTGCGTCTACATTAACATTCATGTTTTCGTACCGTCCTACTTTCCGCCGCGAACAGCTAACCTCCCTCCCTATCATTCCCGTCCTTCACGCTCTCTGTTTCGCTTCCAATTCTTTCACTGTCTGGGAAGATCGCATCGTTCTTTTCCTCATCATTACATCACTCATTCCGGCTTTCTTGACTGGATTCACTGTACCAACACCCCGCCTCCGGTATCGCATTGTTGGATTCACCTTGCTCTTTGCGGCATGTGTTAGACTCATGGCAATTAGCACCGTGTGCAGAGAAGAACAACTCCCCTACTGCAACGTGACATTCTATTCTTCGCCTACTTCGTCTGCTCCTCCCATTCTCGCTTTACTTATCGCGCCACTGGGTGCATTCTCCATTCCCATTGTCGTTCGGCGCATTCTAGGCATATCAAAATCGGAAAGGGGTTTGGCTGGAATATTCTTCCCATGGGTGCTCACGTCTGCTTTATTTGCTGGAACTAGCTTTTGGATTTTGGAATGGGCTCACTCTACGGAGTTCTTCGGGGATGGCGCAAACGCCTTGCTGCGTCTAGCGCGGACCGTGCTAGCCAGGGTATCCCTCGTAGCAACTGTGTTCGGCGGCATCACCTTATGGTGGACATCTCCTGTTTGTCTCGAAATCAGCACCGAGGACCAAGCCTCGGCAAACTCAACCCCGCAGAAACAACAGCAGCAAAACGCCAAAGTCACCATATTAGGGTTTGCTAACGCATTCGGGTCGCCCTACTTCGTGCTGTGGACGATCCTACTCAGCGTAGTCTGGTTATGTGTGCAACTCTCTGGCCAGGTGGTTTTGGGGCTCGCGGTTGTAGCTCTATTGGCATATCTCGAGGTGATTGATAGTGTCCGGGACGTCCACAGCCTAAGCGATGCGTTTGCGTCAGGCAAGCCGAGTATGGCACTGGACCTCAACGCACTCAAGCGAGAGCTCTCATTCTCAGAGGTCGTCCCTCTTGCGCTTCTTGCGGTCCACGCTTTCCACGGGACAGGCCACCAACCAACGATACCCTCGTTACAATGGAAGACGGCGTTTATCCTCACTTCAACAGCTTCCTGTCCCTTTTCGCAGCTTACGGTCATCATCAATACGCTTGGTCCCCACTTCTTGATGGGTGCTGCTTCACCGCTCCTCGCTCTCTGGAACCTCCCGCCGCTGCCCCCGCCACGAGGCCTGACGGCATCTTCGTTGCGAGCCTGCCTCGCTATCATGCTGTATTTCACAATTCTTCTATTAGGAAGTGCTGTGTGCGCAGCCGCCTTGAGGAGGCATCTCATGGTCTGGAAAATCTTTGCGCCGAGGTACATGTTTGCCGCTCTCTCGGTCGTCGCCATTGATGTAGGAGTGGTCGTTGGCTTTGGGATAGGGGTGTGCAGGGTACGGGAACGGATAGAAAATATATTCAAAAAGATAGCTTGAGTCACCTTCGGGGTAATCTGTGATTCTATCTAACGACTGCTTGGCAATGATCGTAAATGAACTTCTGGCATGTAAGATTGATTACGAGAGGAATAAGCGAGTGAAACGTCATGGGAAACACCCGCAGTTGTCCCGGTGGGGTGGTCGGAACAATTGAAACTCGATTCGAGTCCTCGGAGCTGGTGTGGCCCTTCTTTCTCCGGGAAAGTTGAAGGTGCATGGCAGCGAATTCTAAGTGTGCCTGTTAACACCTTAACCTGTGGGAATCGCCCAGGGTACCCACACGTAGGTTCATACTTAGCAACCTCTCCCGCCATCACGAGGATTCGGCTGAGCTACACAGATTGAAACTCCCTCGACGTTTGCTCTTTCTTTCTTTACCTCCATCCTCGACGTCTTCGACCGGGTACCCCACAATGGATCTCCTGCAAGAATTGGGTTCTCCCGGCGGAGACAAGTTCTACAATGTCACACAGGAGTTCGCCTCTGCAGCCAAAGGTAAATAAATTCCTTCATGCGACTGCATCCTCATTCACCGTCGAAATTCGAGATATGCCCTCGGGAGGACTCGTCTTGGCCATAGACTTTACCCTTCAAGAGCGATGGACGCCTTCGAAGTAGGTAACAGCATGCTTGTTAGCCGCTCGCGTTGGCTCAGCAGCATTACTCTGAACACCAAAGATCAGGGAACCGCGGTTCGACAGCGGCCTCGCACTCATGGACCAAACGCGGCCCATATTCGACCCCCTCGAACCTTCACTCCCGGAGGAGATCTGTTGGATCATAGATCGCTCTTTTGCCTGTGGATCATCCAGAATCGTCGTGTCTGTTGTCGATTGGTGTTAATCCGTATATCCCCCTTGTCGTATCTTCGTGTTGAATTCTGTCACCGTTTCGTGGGTTTTCGCATCCCAGACGATCACTTGACCATTGTATGTCCCACAGACGATCCACCTGCCACCTTGTGTGCTGCCAGGTCAGGAATTGAACTCCCAGCGTCCATTGGCTTCTCCACCTCCTTGCCATCCTTCACTCGCCATTGTCGAATTTCCTTTTCATCTCCCCCGCCCACGACATGCTCTTCATCAGCAAGAAAAGCGACCGAATATATCTCTTTTTGAACACCAATTTCGATTGGATTCGCGTCAGTTGCGACATTGCAGGTGGAGCCTTTTCCATTCGATTCCCGAGCATCCATAAATATCTCTCTTTCGTTGCCAGTGGTTGCCGATGTGTGCACCTGCTGACCACCGTCCAAGGGAAGTGGGCTGTCCGCCCTACTCAGCTTTATTGCTCTCGTCAGCGCCGTTCATCGATGGCCTTGCCTCCATTCCTTTTCAGTGTCCTTGAACGCAACTTGGAAAACATACTGGGTCAGGTTCGAGTAGTACAAGGGAGAATGTCTGGTCGTTCACTTTCGGTATGCCTTTATCGCCTGGCGTACACGTGCATGCTCATTCACTCTCATGCAGATACCCTGTTCCCTGGGCGCTCGCCTTCATTAATATCGCTATCTTGGTATCCGAGCAAGATACCCCACCTATCAGTCGAGGATCCTGAAAATGGTTTCTCTCGCTATTTTCTCTCCCGGCCTCACTATCTGATTATTATCTCGCAGAACCGAAATAGCAACTTGAACGTGATTCCTCGAATTGTAGACCAGCTTCCATTGGCGTATTCAAGAGACAATTCTTCCATGTCGTACACGTCGGTAGATCCTCCTTCTGATTGTGTTCTCCAAATGTACTAACCCTTGAACACCATCAGAGGATCTCAGACTCGACACGCGCTCACCACGTATGCACATTTTCACATACCCTCCTCCTTTCAACGACGACGATCATCCTGGAGATGGGATCACCGGCATGAGGCATGTAGAGGACAGAGAGCGCGGAAGTGAGACAAGGTAGGTAATGCATCTGCACGCTTTCTAGGCACGTTCTTGAGAACACGTATGATGGTCGAAATCTTGAACGACGGACATCGCTCAGTGATTCCATCCTCACAGGCAACAAGTGACCGTTCCACTCTCTCCCTCCTACTCTGGCCAACCTCCAGCATTCGAGTTGCGGTGAAGTCGTCATCTAACACCCCGAATCTCCTCAATTGCCAAGTGTTCTACACATTTACCCACCATCCATACCACCACCCACATCAAGATCCCTCAGAATAATCACCGCCTCCTCCACTCGCATCTTTAACACGTCCAGCATCTCCCGTTTTCACCCCCACTCCGCCAGCACCTCCTGTTCCATGCGCGTCAACAGACTTGCGTCCTGAGAGACAACTGTGCGCTCTCGTTTCGTCAGGACAGCCTTGACGTTTGTCTCCTCCTGCTCCGCTTGTCGACACATGCCAATGTTGAACAGCATCTTGTTCGCGAGGAGCGCCGAGTAGGTTTTTGTCAAGTCGACGTGCCTACAGAAATAAAGCCACTGAGAAACAGCTTTATGCACGCTTGCTGAGACGACTCACCAAAGATAAAACGTTCTCGTCGGATTGCGATCCGCACTTCGTGGAACCTCCCTGCGTTGTGATTCAAAAAGTCGGAAGAGAGCGCGGACAACAGGACATCCATGTTGGCCATCATCGCCACTTGACTATCTATGACCGAGGCACGATAACGGTTACGTTTCTCTGTCGAAAAGAGAACACTCGTCCACCTTCCCCACGTCTTACAATAGTCTGACGATCCGCACACCATCGTCCCCATGCCGTCCCCTCATCACTGCTTCTAATGCACGTCTCCTCATCCGCTTGCTAATGGTATCAAACTCGACGCTGATATTCTTGTCCCCGAGACTAACGTGGGACGCCGCTTTACCAACTGGAGTCAGGTTGTCGTCCCAGGCCAAGAGGCCAAGGTAGTTTTTTATTAAGGAAGAGGACAATGTTTTTTGGAGGTTGTCACCAGTCCTTCGGACAGATTCTCTTCGTCGGGTATATGCATCCCAATAGTCGCAATTGAAGTAGGGTCTACAAGTGCATGAGAAGTCGAGCCTCTGTATGTAAGCACAGGTGAACTGACATACCTGAGGGCATCTCGGAAACGGACTGTTGTTTCGACTCGGTCGCTTTCAGGGAAATATGGCGGCACTGTGGTTGAACCGTTCTTCTAGAGCACTCTCGATGAGCTACATCTACTTCATCAACATTGGGATCAAGGCGCGTAGGTTGCGGGAACGTACCTCGTTGCGTATGTGGATGTTAAACTTGTCACTGTTCACTCGAAAGTAGACTTCGGAAGGAAATGGCACACACTCACACCTTCACGGAATGGTCAAACGAGTTGAGCTACTCCATTGTCGTCGCCAGTTATCGTGCACGATGGACTAGGCCTTCATATCCTCCTCTCGACCTACTTATTTGAAGTATGATGGAGTAGCTCAACTCGTTTGACCATTCCGTGAAGGTGTGAGTGTGTGCCATTTCCTTCCGTTTTGGCCTCACCGTTCTCTTACACAATTCGCAACGGGACAAGGGGACAAAGTACGAGGCTGAGGAAAAGGCAAAGATTACTGGTTTCCCGACTGCAAAGGAGCTTCGGGAGGTCAAGGTGACTGCTGAGTCCAGGTTGAGGAAGGAGGAGGAGGAAGCGGAGAAGGTCGGGTTGGTGCGTGTCGTCTGCGGCGTTTTCTGTGGCTCTGAAAGGGATTGATCGGTTAATTTAGAAACGGAGGGCGAAGGAACAACCGAGTGCGCGCTCGACCAAGGTAAGGGTTATCCATCTCAGTGGGGCACGTGGGCGCGACTGAACCTCTGCCCGGCTACTGTCGCGGAAGAACAAAACGGCGGAGGTCGTTGTGGATTTGGCTTTCCCAGAGCGATTGCGTGATCGTTTCGTAGGACGAAGTCTACTTTCGAGTGAACAGTGACAAGTTTAACATCCACATACGCAACGAGGTACGTTCCCGCAACCTACGCGCCTTGATCCCAATGTTGATGAAGTAG
>JBBPPD010000091.1:10809-21264 GCA_038091795.1 Leccinum olivaceoglutinosum | reverse complement strand
GACAAGTCGAATGGTCAGTTTTCCGATCCGCACAACTTGAAGGTGGGATCTTAGAAAGACGTTGGTTTCGATCGTATCATAGAGCGTGTCCAAGACTCGATCCGGGGTAGTCTATGCAAAGTCAGACACTTGAACACACGGGTCATTGGACGTGACGAAAAAAATTGCAAAGGCCTCATCCTCTTCATTGGCAAGCTGGACAAATAACCCAGCCCTCGGCAGCCCTCAAATGTCGCAGTACCAGACGCGATTTGAATTTGAGCAACGAGTCCGATGACCGGCCTCCGTGAACATGTTGCCTCAGGGAGAGGTAGAGGAAGAGGACGAACGAAAACCCATAGAAAACGGGGCACGATCGCAAAGGGACGACCGAGCGCTTGGATGGAGAGAGCGGCAGAGTATGTGTTTGGAATGTTGTTGGAACTTTTATCGTGAACATATAAGCATGGGGTCTGGATAAGAAAAGAAAAGAAAGACCAACATGGCGCTGAGTGCCAGTAGCACTAGAAGGAACTTTCCTCCGCCTCCCCAAGGCGATAATACTTGGGCGATCAGTGCACCGGTGTCCCCGCTCGAACCCAAAGCAGCGACAGAACATTGTAGTCAGCGGCGATGGGCGCCCAGCCTGCAACCGAGCCAAAGATAATTGCGCCGTAGCTGAGAACGTCAGAACTAAGGGCTTTTCCCGTGTCTTCTGAAGGTTTTCAACGGTGTTGAAGCAAGAGGTATAGAGCGTGTTCCAGAAAACCAGAGGGAAACGAAAAATATTTTGAACAGGTATGTTCCGCGTTCGCTTTGATATGCAAGCATTGTGCCCACTATCACCTGCAGTCTATTTCCGCGGACGACATCATGTGTTATCTGACTCTGCTGCGTGAGTTCGTCTATGACCTGGTTTAAAAGGTTTCGTTTGGCTTGCTTAAGCTGGTAGTATTTCTAAAAATGTTTCCAACGCCGCCACCGTGTCATCCTCGAGGTCTTCTTGCCAGGGCTCGAGAATCCTAAACCGATCCCATACATCTGGACGGAGGTTCGGATGCTGGATTTCGACAAGACGCTTGAGAGAGTCCTTTCGAGACAACCTGAATGGATCGACATCAGCAAAAAAGGGAGGAATGGGGAAGAGCTGAGGCTCACCTTTGTAGGCAAACACGGCATCTATTTTGAGCCGTTGGGCTCTGACGAAGAACTGGAACTGCCCTGTTGTGGATCCTGAGGTGGCATGAGGTCACGAAACGTACGCCATAACTGTCAGACTCACTACGTCTTCCTTCCCCAGTCGTCATTTCTTCGCACAACCATCCGGCTTTTCTATCCTCTTTCGCTTCAGCTTGGCATCCGAACTGGCAGCTGGGAGCCTGGCGGAAATGAGTTGTGAGGGTTGGGAGATGTAATCCCCGGTGGTGTAACTTGGAGCTGGACCATACAGACGATCATATAGTTCTTCCTCTGTCATTGTGTCATTATTGACAAGAACGGCGTATCGTTAGCGTTGCTTCCGGTCCCAAGGTAATCCGTCTCCAGATTGGTAGAAGTATGGGTTGGGGTATAAACCGGATGCGAGGGTTGGAGTTGCCAACCGTTTGGCTGGTCCTCGAGGAGCCAATCTTCCCAGGGGAGCTGTGCGATTGGAAGGAGTGCTGCACCGAGACGTTCCTGCGGAAGGGGCAAGTGAAGAGAGGTTTGTTGCGGCTGGGACGGAGCATGGAATTGAAATGTGAATGGGAACGTTCCAACGAGAGCATCAGGCGAGCCGCATGGCAACGCCTAGGAGTCGATGTTGTTCACATGCGGCAGCTGTTCGATCCCAGTTGTGACGAAGCCACTGGATGCCACTGGGAAGGTAGCATTCCAGCCCTGTTTGATGGACGCGTGATCGAGAACAAGAGTGTCGGGAGAAGTGAAGGAAGGAGAGGGATTTTGGGGAGAAGCGATGTCAGGTCCATGTCCATCCTTTCACATTTGTCTGGAAGTTAAAATCAAAGGTAAATAATGGGACACAGAGCATCCGGAGATCTGCCGACTTACATTCGGGTCAATTGAGAGAAATACGAGAAAGTCGCGTTTCTGTGTCTGTAAATGTACCCTAAGGCGAGAAAATACCAGCCTGGACCCTCGCTGAAGGTCAAACACCCTCGGAACCCGGTGAAACCGGGATGACCAAAGCGGTGACACTTGGACAATGGGGCCGGCACTGAGCGAACACATCAACACCCAAGTTTGGCAAGGTGGGTGGTGGCAATTTGACTCTACACGGGTGACTGCCACTCGAGCTAACTTGACTAGATGGTCTCCACGTTCGCTCGGTATCTGCGCCAGCAAGCCTATGCTAAAGGATAGCTCGGGTTTCCTTGCTCACGAGAACTCGGACGCTGGCCTTCCGTGCTCGAAAACTATGTCTTGTATTCAGGTAAATTTATCTCGGCGGTCTCTCATGAGTACCCACCTAGGTGGCGCATGTCTCTAGTCACCAACTCGAATCGCCGAGTCAGTAAAGGTTTGTTGCTGCCCAGAAGGATACTCACCCTAGTGAATTCCAGACACAGTACTATTGCTGTACTTCTCATGTCCATCGAAGCGGCGGAAAACATACAACGACAAGAACGGTCGCCACCACGAATGAGCATGGCCGTTTCGATCACTTGCGACACATTAGCGGAGGAATACAGCAGTCTCGAATAGTCGGCTCACATAGGTGAGTCACTTCGTAGCTCCTGGTCACCGCGTCATCTAAAGGATATTTCAGAAGATACAGAAGAATGGAGCGGCCTTCGCAACTTAGGAGGACTCTAATGACCAGGTGAGCTCACGCTACGGAGTTTCAACAACGATGAATCACCGAAACCGATTGGACAATCTTCGATGCCAGGTGACTAGTCCTCGAATTAGATCAGAGCGCCATTTTACAGGGTAATTTTTACGATTGTGCTGACTTGCGTACATAAAGGCGATACATGGATCTGCACAAAGGTGAGCTGCATAGACACTGAACAATGACCGGAAACTTGCCCAAGTAGTTTCTTGGGGCCCTTGTGGCGCCATCAAAGGCAAAGCAATCATCGGGCTCAGGATAGGCCAAACTTCGTGGTGGAGAAAGAGTGAAAAAAAGGACGAAAACACCAGTGTGTCCCGTTCGCACGAGAGCGGCGGGCTACTTATAATAGTTATATACTTGTTCTTGTCTCACACTGTAGCCATGCGGAAATTTGGTGTATTGTGGACTTCCGCTCTTCCGATGGGACTACAGACAAGATATACCCTCCACTTGAATCACTGGGATAGATGTCTGAGCTACCTGATGGATATATTGCGTTTGCGATAGCGATCCTGGCCCATCAAGGAAATTTTTAAGACTGCGTACTAGTCGGTCATTGAATACGTCCGTCGGACCTGTATACCGCGGACTTGTCACTTCGAATGTACAGTTGCCGGACCACAAGTTCCGCCTAAGCAGAGCGAGAGCAGGGAAATAGAACATTCCGCTTACTTCGGCACTAGCAATATTTTACCACGCTCGAGAATCGAGGTACCGCCCGTGGTGGTAACATAATCCGACAGCATATGTGTAAGGCTCAAAGTGAGATAATCGACTCAGTGATGAGACCTTACGTGGATGAACAGCGAGGGCTGAGAACGATCTAGGTCTGCACATGCGAGCCCTGGTGAATCCATGCAACAGAAACATAATAAGCTGTCCACCGTTGTGCACGAAAATGAGCTCGAAATCTTTTATAAAGTTTTGGTACGTTCCGTTGATACGGTATCATATAGTTTAGGGCGACAAGAAGTTCAAGTAATTGTGCAGAATTGTGGGTAAGTGCCGAAGTGGGCATAAGGGATAGTATGGTATCGATATTGCATACGGCCACTGAATAAAGATTCTGAGACGAGCGGCTAGTCAAAAACGTCGTTATCACCCGGATCAGATCCGTACATCTCATACATCGCAGAGTCACCCGAGTTGTCATCAGATTCGCTATCTCCCTCGTCCTCGTCTTGAGACTCGACCACCCATTCGATAGCCTCCAAGTCAGAGAATGAAAAACCTGGATCAAGGTCACCAAATCCAATTCCATCAGGGCGTGTGAGGGAAGTACTGTCGGCTCGGATCCTGGCGGGACCGGATACACCGTCCGCTTCCGTATGGGGTAATCCCCACTCAAGCACGTCCAGGTCTGCAATCGAGAGTTCGTTTTCGAGGTCGTCGAATCCACTCAGGTGAGCAGAAGAGGTCCCAGGAATAATGGTATGCGAATCATGCGAGAAACTGTACTGCCCAGAGTCTTGAGAAGCCCAGCCGTTGGGTTCAGCTATCACTGCTTCGTCGGTAGCACTGTCCCGGACATGAGAGTAGCTATGGCCAATACCAAGGCCCCAGTGGTACCTTAGCAGCATGTCGCGATCGACAAACCTTGTCACAGTACATCAGTAAGGAGAATACGCATCAGAAATTTAAATTCAAACTACCTGTTAACATAGTAAAAGTTCCAATCGTCGCAATCTTTAGCCATAGAAGACAACACAGCACGGTTCGGATGAGGCCGTCCCTTTGCAAACGCGGGAATGAGATGGCATCCTCTCAATATATCCGCAGGGTCAACGAAGCCGAACGCGTCTTCATCATTCACTGGAGCGAACCGTAGCATATCAAGTCCAACCTCGTGTTTCTGATCAGGTGCGATCCATTCGAACCAGCGGACATGTAGAAAATCCAGTCGACGGGGGTTGTAGTCACTCAACCCCGGGCCTATGTACTGAACGTTTGCATGGTAGGCACCAATGACACGAGCATAACAAAAACGATGCGACACCGCTTCCTGTCCTTCTCCTGGGGCCAGCAACATCATTATGTTGCAGTGGTCGCTGTTGGAATTGAACGTATCTTGGTTACGGCGGACATCATAGGTAGTATAACTGACACGAAATACACTGTGCTGGTAGATGCGGTTGCTTTTCAACAAGACATGGTCGGGGGTAGCCATGGATGTGTTATAGCGGCCGTCCAGTCCAGGTACCATAGAATTGGGCCTTGATTCCGAAGCAAGCATATGAATAGATTTGATGCGAGGAAGGAGGTGGCGCTTTAATTTCGACACGAAGTGCTGCTTGTTTCGTTCAACCTTTGCCAACAACGAGCAAGTATAGACCTACCTTGAGAGCTGGATCACCTAAATTATTGCGAGTGAGACTATAGAGGTCAACAGGTCGATGTTGTGATTTCCCAACGTTGTAGCGTTCGTCCAGATTACGCTCGACGGATTCAAAAGGGGCAGAGCCAATCCTGGACTGACGAATACGGCGTATTCTTGCTTGTCGTCGCTCAATCCGAGCTATTTGACGAACAAACTCCTTTCGACTGGTACGTGTGTATCTCGATTTACCAACTCTATGTTCACGCTCTCCCTAAGGTCAGGAATCAGCATTCGGTTAAATCATGTGGATGAGTACATACTGGCTGAGTAGAATAAGAATCAGTTGTTCCGAACATCCGGATTGAAGTGGTGTAGTCACCCAGTGCATGAAGTTTGTACGTACGAAGATTGAAGGTCTTGGGTTTTCGTGCAGGGTTCGAAGGAGCAGAGTGCGTCGCAGTAGCCTCGCGTTGAGCGCGAGTGCGGGCCTCCCTACGTTGACGACAGTTTGCCTCACGCTTCAGCTCTTTGGTGTGAAATGCAGGGCATGTATCCGCCTCGAAAGCACGGATACCTTCCCCAAGACACCCCGTGATGTCATCCAACAACCGAAGAGTCTCGTCGGTGTGTATTCGCAGTTTTGCGAACCCATGCCACTGACAAAGTGTGTAAAGAAGCTTGAGTACGGTAGTATTGTGAGGCTCGGGAAGTATGCCTTCGAAAACAGGAAGAGAACACTGCGGAAGTCAGATCAATTGGATAGCCATAGGGCACGGACATACCTGGAGTAGATCCTCAAAATCTCGAGCTGCAATTCGTTTCATCTCTGAGGCGTTTTTCGAAAACCGTCGGATCGTATCTCTTCCAAATGAAGGGACCTGACGATATCTTGAAAGGAAGATGTTAATGGCCCAATTGATACCATCAGTAAGAATGACTTGCCTTGTATCGAGTTCGTGCAGCTTGCTTCCTTTCAAACTGTCCGCCATGCGCAAGAGATGGCTCAAGATAGCCTTCCAGATTCCAAGTTCGAATTCATGCAACAAATCAACCACTAACATGGCGAAAATGCAGAGACCGAGTCGCTCCGAGAAAGCGTTCTATATATGCCCAGATAATTAGCGTAGATACTTCGAGCCCTGCTTCAGCTTACACTCACTACAGTAGGTATAAGCGATTCATCCTTGAGAAGCGCTTGTACTTGAGACGAATCAACGGCGTAGTTTCTCTCGTAGATGAGTCTTCGTGCATCTAAGACTTTATTCCGTCGATCGTCATCATCGACACGAACTAGCAGCTGACGCCGAGTCATATCTTGTTGTGTACCCATAGCAGGAACGTCGACCATGGGTAGTTTGCACCGTGGACACGGACACGTTCCAAGGTTGCGTATGGTCGCAATCAAAATCCTATGCAGAAGTTTAGTGTATGATTATCTAGATGGAAACAGTAACAGTATATTACTTCTCTGGATAATCTGCAGAGTAGGTAAATACTCGTGGATAAAAGCGCCGCTTGATGCCATCACAACACAAGATGACGATTCCATGGCGATAGGCTGATATAAACTCTTCGTCGAGGAGCAATCTCCATTGTTCGTGGAAGAATTCGCGCTGGCAATGCGTAAGGATTGCCCCATGCGCTTTATCACCTAAATGCGCCACCAGGAAATCTTTAAATTCATCTGGAAGCTGAACAAAGGGTGAACTCTAGCTCAGACAGATCAGTTGAGAGGCAAGCACTTACTACCTGGAAATATGCTGCGTGAGAGCATAGATGACTCGTTGGTTGACATCTCCGATACTTCGACTCGTTTCCAAAATACAGGTAAAGTGGCCATAATTTGGTATCGCCAAAGTTGGTCAGCTGGGTTGCGTCGGATGAGAACATAAGTGCCGCGACGACGCGAGGTAAGCCACAGTCGGGTTCGGGCGGTGAATCCTGAAGTGTTCGGTGTGCCTCGATGAATGCAGCGGAAGTAAACAATTCCCCGTGTACCTTGATCGCGCGGTCCCTGTGAGGTGGATGCCACAGCAGCTCATACGGTTCGAAGTGGAAGAGCTGTGCGTGAGCTGGGTTCGTAATTTTTTCCTTGATTATCGAGACAAGAGACCGGTGATAAAAACCAGGGACGGTGTAGTCCTTTGGTCCTGGATCCCTTGACCGAGTGTGAAATGGTACCGAGATCGTAACCGCAGAACATTTCCACCCTTCATCCTCACCCAGCTGCTCAAGGAGGCACCCGTCAAATTGATTCTGTCCAAGCTGACGGTCAATAGCATCCCATGGGGTGTGCGACACGGAAGCAGGTGAGAAAGAAGAGTCGCCAACAATACCCAGAAGCTGCCTGAAACCTTCCCTAGATTTCTGAGCTCCTTGGTTCCAATACCAATCCCCAAGGAGCATTGAGCTCTCGTTGGGGTATGGGTGATACGAAGGTTCATCCGAGGGCCCAAGATCAGATAATACCGAATCAGCGCATGGTGAAGACATGTTCTCGACGGAGAAGGGATCTTCTGGGTCATGGCGCGGTGGGTTATCAGTGTCGTATATGCGGAACAAACCAAACTTATTCATTTGTGTTTTCAGCATCTTGCGAAATGAAGAGTAGAGGGAAGTGGATTTCCCGACGTGGACAGACGACTGCTCGTGAGGTGACGAAGACGGGTTCATGCCAGGAAATCTAGCCGTCGACGGATCTGGCAATATTTCGGGCGGGGGAAGGGTTGACAGGCGTTCTGGAAGAACATCGCAAAATCCTAATAGAAGTCTGTGATTGGTGTGTCGTGACCTTCGCAATGTCAAGGATGATTCATCCTCCTCCGGTCGTTGCTGCAAAGGCGAATTTTGTCATTCGGTCGGTCTGCTATTAGAGTAAATATTGCTGCGCACCGAGTGTGATAACGGTCCTGGCGGAAGAGAGCCACGACTTTCGCTGGAGGAAGCCAACAACCTGGTTTCACTATTCCCCGAGTCGTTTAAACCCGTGCGGGAACACGTAAGCTTAGCTTTCTTCCGCTGGAAGACTTCTTTTGCATGAATGAGTGCGTCCGCGAGTCGTTTCTTCCCTTTGCCGCATCCCTTCTGGTGGCGAGTGAATGCGCCCAGGTCAGTGAAGTCTCGGCCGCAGACACAACCTCGTGTGAAAGAAGGTTCATCGATAGCAGTGATTTCTGCCATGCCCCTTTCGCATGTAAGTGAATAGGGAAGGGAAAGCTGGACGGTTGCGCCTCCTTTTCAAATTGGGCAAATATATGGAAAGATGGACGTTCGTGCCCCAATTTGAAATTGGATAGTTTGGATTCGCCCGTCGGGAAACCTAACTTGGCAAACGTCGGTGTAGGACACCAGACACCTCCCGCCCGCATGCCATATCACAAGTCAACTGTACAATTCAAAACAGATTCGATAGTACAAAAGTATATACCATTTAGAATTGCGCAACGTTTGCCATATCAGGTTTACCGACTAGTCTGGTGACCAGCTCATCTATGAGGTTGCCGCGTTGAGAGGCAAGCCGTCGAATCGGCGTCGATACTAACGCTTACCAAGGTCCTGGCCACCCCCACTAGTTGGCCGTCACAAAATGTCACATGAAGTAATGCGTTGTCATACTGTACAATTTATATCTCCGCTCACGACAGGGACACAGACGGAGTCGAACAAATCAACGTCTCTCGAGGCTAGAGCCATACTCCGCTGCGGCAGTACTCGGCATGGCCGTCACGGCCAATTGTCACATCATTTTTTCTATCTCAACGAGTATTGACTGGATTGATGCCATTCAACTTCGCGTGGCTTCAGAACGTGTCTTAGATGAGGCAGGATTGAGGGGAACAGTTTTTGTTAGAGAAGTAGTGGTCGTTTTCACAAACCGGCCAACTAGTGGGGGTGGCCAGTGGTAAGCGTTAGTAATAGACGGGCTGGTCACCAGACTATTTACCGACGTGCGAATCCAAACTATTCAATTTCAAATTGGGGCACACAAATAAGATGACTAAGATACAACCAAAGTCAGTGACAACTAAGATCACGAACGTAAGTCTGATGGCGCGAAATACATGCCGCTTCATCAACATATACTAGCCCCGTGTCTGTCAATGACTCGAATCAGAGATTGAGGAGCCTGGGCAATGAAATAGGCATTCATGCCGGTGTACATCCACACTAAACGAGTCACGAACAAGCCGCTTCGAAGGATTTCAACTTAGATTACATAGCCCTGGCACAAGAATGCGTGAGTAATGGTCTGAAATGAGACCGGATCCGAGCACGCACTTGGTGGCGAGGTGTCAAGCTCTCCACGCGGACTCATCTTGACACACTTGCAAGTCGAGATCAGCAAAACAAAGGTTTATGGTCATACTTACCTCGCTGTGTCTCACGCATGTACTCGAGCAACTTATAGACCACCATCTTCAAAAATTTCCAGTGAGGGTGGAAAGAAAACAAACATTATCCGACAGTAGGGCGTTGGAAGCGCACGAATAGATGGATCGCAGGACCATGCATCCAGCGATACAGAGACAACATGAACATGGGGAGCTGACCGGACGTAGAAGTAGATGAAATGAAGTCGAGGTGGGTAGGGGAGACGTCCAGAAGAATCAGTGATACACAGTGAACATGGTCTTCGGAAGTCTCGGAAAACTTGACGAGGATATCAAGCGAGTCAGCCGACAGAACGTTCGTTGTTTGGTCTTTTTTCTTTTTCTTTTTCTGAATGGAAGCAGTCAATGATTACTGGCATGTAGTCCTAGTACAGTACCGTGACATAAAACGCCAGAGTCTGCATCCAACCGGTAGCTTTTACTTAATATCAACCGTGGTACCCACAACCTCTTTCGCAAAAATCCAATTCCGGTCACCGGGGATTAGTACGGTATGATGGTGGCGTTTCACGTGTGAGGTGAATGCTTGCTTGCGCTTGAGCGCTGGTGAGGGACACCGCGAGATTACGGTAGTTGACGAACCCTAGTCGCTCGCACGGGCGTGATTCGTGCCGAAAACTCGGTGGCTAGCGAAGAAGAAATCGCACGGATAGCAACGCGTGACGGGGCTCAATCCGTGCAGAAGTCCGATTTTACAGCACGACCTGACAACTTGGATAATCTGTTCATAGAGGACGTGCGTGCTTGCCCTATCATCCTAACGAAAGGGCTCGGATTGACTGGTTGTGGTTTTATTAGCTGATTACTTCCATCACGTCACACTTTGGTGAGACGTCGGTGAGGTTGCGATTCGCCGAATACGTAGCTCGGTTCTTGCAAATGTCGTCGAGGTACGAGGAAATAGCGACAGGTTCGACGGCGCTAGGGTTCCC
>JBBPPD010000090.1:0-21337 GCA_038091795.1 Leccinum olivaceoglutinosum | reverse complement strand
CTACAGCGGTGTCCATGCCGCGGGTCCTCTAGAGGCTTTGTCGACCACGATGTCCTCGCATGCCCTATTTAGTTCGCAGAAAGAAGCGGGACTTTGTGTGCACGGTAGCGACGGCAATTAGACACGGAGAGTTAATCTACGAGATTATGCCCGATTTCAAAAACTAGCGGCGCATATCGGCTCCAAGGAGGGTGAACCAAGTGATTGGCAGTTCATTGCATTTCGTTCTTACTAGCGACAGAAGTTGTTCCACGACTCTACACGCCCTTCCTCCGCACCCATTTCACCAGGTCCCACACCGCCAACGCGCTCCCGAAATGCCGCCTTGTTCGTAAATCACGAAGTTCAACACCGGCAGCACAGTCCTCATTGAACCCTCGACATGCTCGGGACGTTCAAGCTCACACATTAGAGAGGGCATCGCAGCGTGAAAGGTGCGTGAACCCAGTGGTCTGTCCACTGCACGTCGTTCATACCACCGACAGACGCTGTTCCACGGCTCTATGGGCCCTTCCTCCGCACCCATGTCACCGGGTCCCACACCGCCAACTTCGCGCTCCCCGAATGCCGCTTCGTTCGTAAACCACGAAGTTCGACACCGGCAGCACGGTCCTCACAACCCGCGACGTCCTCGGGACGTTGAAGTTCGCAAACACCGGAAAGGGCATCACAACGTGAAAGGTGCGTGAACCCAGTGGTCTGTCCACCGCACTTAGTTCATACCACCGACAGACGTTGTTCCCAGACGGGTCCTTCCTCTGCACCCATTTCACCAGGTCCTACACCGTCAACGCGCTCCCTGAATGCCGCCTCGTCCGTAAACCCTCAAGTTTGACAGCGGCAACTTCACGCTCCTTACAACTCGCGACGTCCTCGGGACGTTCAAGATCGTACTCATTGGAGTGAGCATCACAGAGTGAAAGGTGGTAAACGAACCGGTCAGTCCATCGTACTTCGCTCATACTACCGACAGATGACTGAGTCCCACACCGCCAATACGATCCTCACAACCCACGACGTCGTCGGCACGTTCAAGCTCGCCAACGTTGCAGAGAAGCCATCACAGCGTGAAAGGTGGGTGAGTCAACTGGTCGATCCATCACACTTCGTTCATACTACAGACAGAAGCTATTCCACGATTTCTACGGGCCCTTCCTCCACACGATTTCACCAAGTCCGACACTGCCAAGCGCTCCTTACAATCCGCGACGTCCTCTGGACATTGAAGCTCGCAAACCTTGGAGAGCGCATTACAGAGTAAAAGGTGGGTGAACTTAGTAGTGGTCACTCCACCGCACTTCGTTCATACTATCGACAGACGCTGTTCCACGACTATACGGGCCCTTCCTCTGCACCCACTTCAACAAGTCCCACACCACCAGCGCGCTCCCCACAACCCACGACGTCCTCGGGACGTTCAAGCTCGCAAACCTTGGAGAGCGCATTACGGAGTAAAAGGTGGGTGAACTTAGTGGTCACTCCACCGCACTTCGTTCATACTATCGACAGACGCTGTTCCACGACTATACGGGCCCTTCCTCTGCACCCACTTCAACAAGTCCCACACCACCAACGCGCTCCCTGAATGCTACCTCGTCCGTGAGCCATCAAATGCCTGTACACTGTCAACACGCTCCTCAAAACTCGCGACATTTTCTGCACGTTTAATCTGGCAAACATCGGAGAGGGAACTACGGAGTGAAAGGTGGGTGTTCCACGACTCCACGGGCCTCTCCCCCGCACTCAGTCCTTGGTATTCGGGTTATCGAAACAGAGAGATCTGATGTTGGGATGCATGCCGTTCCACAGGCTGACAGTGCAAAGGTCGCTGAGCAGCGTGTTGACACAGACGTCGTTATGAACTGTGCTGTTGAAGAAGAGGGGGCCGCTTTGTGTCGCTCAGCCGTATCCTCGTGATGGCGAGAGAGCCCCAACGTGAGTGCCGGTGGATACTTCGAGAGAAGGCCCCCCTTACCCGATTGACCTGTGCGAATCGCCTCCACCTTCCTTTCCATTCCACGAGCAGGAAGCCTCCCTCTTCCCCAGTCGTTATTTGCCCACATCGCCACCAATCTATCCGGGGTCGTACCCTCACATGCCACTAGCGCACCTGTGACTTGGCTAACTCCCTTGATAGGGCTTGAGATTGGTAGCTGGAACCCTCAACCGTGACGACCTCGGATGGGCAGCGGTAGGGGTAGCGGAGCTCGCTGACGAGAGCTTTTGCTGGCTCGAAACCGCTACTATCCGCTCCTTATCTGCCCCTACTCGTACTGTAGACCGCTACCCTCTCATGGCCGGTCGCCCGACCCTAATCCTCGGAGAGGGATGTCAGACGGACGAGCAAGCAGACCCGACCACCCGAGTATCCTCTTCTCGCACGCAGACCTAAGTCTACGGTCGCGCTTCGCGTTCTCCTAGACCCCCCAGCTGCTTACTTCCGTTGCTGACACCCCGACGTCGAGAATTCCACGGTCGCATTCGGCCGATAGGGCCAGCCGCCGGGCGCATACCTCGTCGACATGCACGATTGTACATCGTCCCCTACTACTGATAAATCGTCGATATCTACCACTGCCCGCCGTGCGCGGAAGAAGCGTTCCCATCCGTTAGAAGAAGATGCAACGCAAGGGACTCATTGACGATTTCGAGATGGTGTCCTCTGGAAGGGTTGCGTGGCAAGGTCCTCCTAGTGGTGCGACAGCTCAGATCTGCATGCGCTCAAGGCCATCACTAAGTGTCGCGTTCTTGCGCATCACGAGCTACAACATACGTTGACCGAGCAAGCTGTCTTGAAACATATGACAAAGGAAGCCTGTCGTTGGTCAAGCTCTGGTGGAGTTTTTATGACAAGGAGAACCTGTTGATAGTCATGGTGAACAGGCCTCCCTTTTATACGTATATTTCATTGACGCCGTTCCTTTTGTATTTCCATAGGATTTGCACCGACGTTGCCACTCAGCTTGCACGCTGGGGCAAACTAGGCCGTGGACGAATTTACGCTGGGGAGATTGTCGAAGGCATGGAAGCTCTCCCCGCGGTTGGTGTCATTTAACCGAATAATATTTCGATTGGTGGTGACGGACACATCGTCCTCACCGACTTTGGCCTTTCGAAGGAAGTTCCCCATCGCGCATTGCCAATCATGGCGAGACGTATGACAGGAGGTGCATCTATGGGACCTGCACCAGGGTCGCCTCGCGCGCAAATTTACTGGGCTGCACCAGGGCCACCATGTGATACGGAGTTGCTTCGGAGGCGTCGATGGTAACTTCGTGGTCAGCGGAAGCGAAGGTCGGCGTTGGCGCTGTTCTCCCTGATCTTTTTCTCACTTGGTTATCCTAGACCGTAACGTTTATATCTGGCACAGGGATACCGGTGTCCTTCTCGAGATTATTTCAGGCCACGGAATTGGAAGTGTCAATTCAGTCGCATGGTTAACGGTTATAGGAACGTTCTGCATGGTGGGGTACTTCAGATCATGCTAACCACCCTTCATTTTGCATGGATAATTAGGCATAAGCTAACATTCAACAATTCATCTTGCTTGTTCAATATCTGTTCAGTTTTCGTGCATCGAACATTCTGTTCGTGATCTGTTTTCTCAAACCAATGTCATGTCATGTTATGCATCTATTATATTAAGTTCCGGAGTGTGCACCCCACGTGCTTTTCGTCCGTTCCGGCTCCGACTCGGAGCTGTGCTTGGGAGAGGGGCACGGCTCTGCTCGGTGGTGAGAAAGACAGTCATCATTGGCATCTTTGAATCCTACCACAACATCATTGCTGCGCGTAAATTTCTTCGTTTGACCAAGAAACGCGCAGGATTCGAAGGATTAAAAGGCAATGTTGCAGATGTCCTCGACGTTGGAGTTTTTTCGACCTGTCGAATGTTCTCACGCTATGATGCTGAACCCGGTCTTCTTCCCTCGCCCGTAGTAAATTGCACATTCCATCTCCATCTCATGAAAAAAACAGAACAGAAAACGCAGACGAGCGCGATTCCGAGGAAACGAAAGACTGATGGAGATGGTGCGCTTTCAAACATATTTTTGTTCGTGTCTGATTACGGTACAGTCAAACAGATTTAGGCGTCCAAATGCTGTCCCGCAAGCTTCACGCGCACATATTGAATCGAACCGCTTTTCCCACTCCCGAACCTGCCCCATGATGTTCAGATCGCACGCGACCATCTTCACATGCACAGCCTCGGCCCCAAGCAAGGTTCTGTTTCTCCCAGATACTGCGTTCACTCCCCCAACTCCAAGGGGCCGACATCGACGAGCACTTTTTTCACATCGGACAACGCTGCGCACAACTCTGGTTGTCTCTCGCAAAACGACTGGCGTGCGACGCGTTGCCCCATCGGCCCGACTATTTCGACGTTCAGCAGGGATGGACAAAGTTCTACCACCTCCAGGACGGTTCGGGCTACAGCGAACACGTTCCGTACCCTGAACACGACGGTCGGCCAGAGGAGATGCTCGTGTTCAACGTCGAGACAATGCCGCCCTACCATCTGTACCCCCTCGCCTGCGCCGCGTCTAAAAAACGCGTGGTATTGCTGAATATCACCATGGCTTCTCAGCGAGACGGAGGAGGTGCAGCACCTGATCCCATTTGGTGACCCCGACACGCCGCGGGTTGTCGTCGGACACAACGTCTTCTATGACCGGCAGCGCATCCGCGAAGAGTACAGTCTCAGAGGCACGCAGACGCGGTTCATGGACACGATGGATGAAACACCGCAAGGCAAAGGCAGCGCGTATCGAGCAGCGTACGGAGGCTGTCGAGGCGGCGCTCGAGATGATGCACGATGTGGAATTACAAGCAGACTCCGAGGTCGACGCTGAATGGCGCGCGCAACTCCGTCGACTGCGTGTCGAGATTGAGGAAAGTCTCCCTCAGCTCCAAGAGGACGACGCGGACGTGACGGCCGTCGAACTTTCACAGCAACGCTGGGAGGATCTCACATCGGCCAACGCCCTCGCAGACGTGGGGAAACTGTCGATATGGACAAGGAGATCCGCAACAACTTCATGACGTCATCGAGGGAGGCGATTCTCGCAGACGTTCAGGACTACCTAGCGTACTGTGCTCACGACGTCTACGTAACTCATCAGGTCTTTGCACAACTCCTTCCGGCGTTCCTCGAGACATGTCCGAGCCCGGTATCGTTTGCTCGTGTTCTCACCGTGGGTTCAAGCTTTTGACGGTCAACGAATCGTGGGAAGAGTATCCGCGCAACGCAGAACGAACGTACCACGAATTGGAACGCAACATCAAAAAACATCGGGTCGATCTCGCAGAACAGGCAAAGGGTATGATGCAAGACGAGTCCTGGAGAGACGATCCTTGGTTTTCACAGCTCGATTGGACGCCAAAGGTCGCAAAGAAATCCGGAGGTGTTGATAGCAGTGTAGGCCGTTCCCAGCTGCATGTCCTATCTAACGTTGATCGTCTGCAGAGCACAGACTCGATACCCAGGACAAAGTCACCTGTGGATAAGCAACCCGCCTGGCTGCGCGATTTACTGAGGGATGGAGTCTTCAGCGCTGGTAGCGTGAATCGCGTACTCCCAATCCTTCTTCGTTTGTGTTTTGATTGTCATAATCTGCAATATACGACGGAAGAAAAGTGACATTTCACTCAGGATGGTAATGTAACGCGACCTCCAAGCGCGGGCGCGAAGAAGATTTTGGCCATCCTTGGTCCGACCCATGGCGTTCCTTATCTCAAAAAGGGTCGTCTGACTGCATCTAATTTGTCTTTGGCTATTTCCAACGGGGAGCGCAAAATGGTACTGGGACCTTGCAAGGCCGAAGAAAGACTTCCCACCGGGTTCACTGGCACTCGACATTACCGTGCGAAACCGCATCTCTCCCATCCTCCTCCCCCTGTCCTGGATGGGCCATCCGCTCTTTCATTCCAGGGAAAACGGATGGACATTCAGAGTGCCGAGCGCCGTCGAATTCGGCGCACGTTGACAATGACAGTTAATTGACACAACTCCTTTTCGTTTGACGTTGACTCGCCTCGCCGTGGCTTCTTGATCACCGCGCGCCTCACAAGGAAATGCCGTCTGTCCAGCTCCGCTCGTAGTTACTCTTCGCGAGTCTTGGCTTGGTCCTCTTGTTCAACAAATGGCCCACGAGCGCGTCCTCCTGGATCTTGCTCGCATGCTGGCCTCTCAGCGCGCTTTTCTTCTTATACATCGCCCGAGTTTACCTCGCACCCTCAGTACTCATGCGCTTCTCCAGCCATATTCGCGTTCGCAGCATCAGCTTGCGTTCCATTCGTGGTCTATACTTTCGGAAAGGCACCTGGACCTGGCGAATCGATCGTTTTGTATATGCCTACCGTTCTTCCACAGATGACGGACCCGGAAGACTCTCTTTCAGGATTGAGGGCTTCAAATTGGAGATCGAACCTCCCCCTATTACCCCCCGTCCACCTCCCCCACGTCCTACTCATAGGCGGGGACTCACCTTTGCAGACCTTTCACCATCCCCTCTGGCGCTCTACTTATGGTCCGTGTTATCACGGCTCTCCGTCATATTCGATCCTGTGGTTCGGCCCATCATTCGCCTTGTCGTATATACAGCACTTCAACAAGTCATTCGTTTCATCCCAAGACTTATGGAAACCGTCCAAATAGACATTGATCAAGCTGTCGTCTCATACGTCGGCTCTCCTAGAGTTCAGATCGTTGTACAGGATGTCGCGTTCAAGGGACATGTTTTCTTCGCTCAGAGTCCACAGATTCCGCCAATCCGAGACGATGCTCCTGCACACAACCAGGCGTTGAGCGCACGCGCCCTTGCAATGGGTGCATGAAAGTCGCGTCTTTCCAACGGGTTCCGACGTGCTTGGACCCGCACCTGGAATGACACATTAGGGCGAACGACTGCCTCGGTCTCATATGATCTAGCGGTACAACGGATTCACGCATTCATTCCGTCAGATGATCAGGGTATGTTCAGCAAAATGTTCGTTCGAGTGATGACCTAACCCGGGATTTCAGGCCTGTCGGAATGCAGAACTATACTGCGCTCCCCCGAGCCATTTGGTTTCACTGGTTCGGCCCGCTTTAGCCCAAGAGACGGCATGGTTGAACGCGCGCGTTCACAAGGTGTTGAACGAGATGACGCGTGGCTGCACAGAGGGGAATCACCGATTCGTCTTTTACAAGCTTCCGCACAAGGACAGCGAGAGCGCAAACGTGGGGAGCCCGCTCTCCAAGACGTTCATGAAGTACGCGCAAGATGGGACGTTGACGAGCCCCGGGGACGACGTCCAGGCTGCGCTAGATATGAACGCGCAATGCAGCTACTGGATCAGCGCGCGCGATCGGATAATGAATCAGATGGTCGTGTGGCAGGACGATCGAGTCGACATGCAGTTCGCGCGGTCGTCGTTGTCGGAGCACAAGTGAGGCATGATCCTTCCGCAGGTGATCACGATGGGCACACGCGTCGCGCGATCGAGAAAACGTGGTTGACGGCGAGCAACGCGAAAAAGAACCGTGTGGGGTCCGAGCTCAAGGCGATGGTTCGCGCACCGCCGGGTTATGCCATCGTTGGGGCCGACGTCGACTCGGAGGAGCTGTGGATATCGAGTTGTATTGGCGACGCGCAGTTTGGTCTGCATGGGGCCACCGCGATCGGATGGATGACACTCGAAGGCACCAAGGCTGCGGGGACGGACCTGCACTCAAAGACGGCGAAGATCTTGGGAATCTCGCGCGACCAGGCTGGCAAAGTGTTTAATTACTCACGCATAGTGAAGGGAACAAGGAAAGGTGACCTCTCCCGGTGAACCTGGAATCATCGATGCTACCCAGCATGATGACAGTACCCTCGAATGCCAATCAACACTTCCCGCTATATATCACCTCCTGCATGGCCATCCATACATCACTGTCCACGTTCACCTCCCCATGGCCCCTCCCCCTCCCCCGACTCCGTCTTGTTTTCTCTCTCCCTTCCACACCCTCCTTCGTCGTTCGCGGTCGCACCTGTTTCGCGAGATGTCTCACCTCTGCAAACTCGTTCGTCCCACCGAACCGAAATTTGCGTCCAAACAGGTCCGGTCGGTGCGTGTTCTTGCCCTTGGTCGACGCGTACAGGTTTTCTGCCAGCTTTTTCGCTTCTTCGGACTGCATCGAAGACTCTACGACGCATGTCACCATTGGTGTTGGCCAAATGCTAGACAACGGATGGAGAGGCTTGTAGTATAGATAGGTACAACAGCATCCCAGCCGGAGCGCAAGATACCCTTGTAAAATCAACCGCACGTGATGTTGAGAAGCGACGGTCATCCAGTAACTTTTATACGCGACGGTATCGCGATGAGTACATGGTTGACGCTGGCATTCGCCCTACACGTTCTGGCTCGCGGCGAGTCCGCTTGGAATGGCAAGACACCTCCAGGATCAGACAAACCAAAAGCTTTCATGCCATTCTACGTCCTGCCTGGTGCCAAGAGCTACGACTCGTCATCCCCGTTCGTTCAGTATCGGGGTCTGTGGAGAGACTCTTATTCCAACTCATACTTTCATGGCACATCTCGCTGGACCGACGAACCCGGCGCGCGCGCGCCTTTCCTTCATCGGTACGGGCATCGAATGGTTTGGATCTCAAGACAGGTTGCATGGTATCGCCACGATCTTCATAGACGGACAGGAGGTGGAACTTGAAGCCGTCGATGCTTGGAGCCTCGTCCCGCGCACGCAACAGCGACTGTCCTGGAAGTACGACCTTGCGTATGGCAAACACCTTATAGAAATCGAGCACACCGGGAGAGGTGCAGAAGGCGTGGCCAACCCGATCATAGACATCGATGCCATGGTCGTGACGAAGGGCCAGGATCACACTCGGTTGCCGTCTAAACCGACCGGACAGGATGTCGATGCTCAGGGCGACAGCGGGAGCCAGTGGGACCTGGTTCTACGCGGTTCCACCGGCGTTGCCGCGATGCAATTGGTGGTCATCTCTCCCAGCCATGTACTCGTGATCGACAAGGTGGAACACAACCGATATCGATTGGTGGCCACCCCGCCTGGGGGGCGTTGTACAACCTCGACACGCAGGCCGTCATGCCCTTGGAAATACAATCCAACTCGTTCTGTGCTGGGGGTACCTTTCTGAGCAATGGAACGCTGATCAACGTAGGAGGGAACCCCGTCATCGAAAGCTTCACGTCGCCTGCAGACTTTGGGCATCTGGATGGTCTGCAAGCCGTTCGGCTCTTTCATACCTGTCTTTCTCCCGACGTAACCCGGTGTTACGTGTACGAGAACCATGCTCGCGTCCGACTGGCGAGTCCAAGGTGGTACAACACCGTCGTCAGGTTACCTGATGGCAGCGCGATGATTATCGGAGGATCGAAGAAAGGTGGCTGGATCAACAACGCAACCGTCAATAATCCAACCGTGGAGTACTGGCCACCCAAGTCTATTCATGGCTCGAATGGTTTGTCCTTCCACCTGCCGTTCCTGGTCGATACGTTGAATGCTAACCTCTTCCCGATCGCCTTCGTTCTGCCGGATGGTAAGATATTCGTCGCTGTCAATCAGGACGCCATGATCTACGACTGGCAGGCGAACACGGAACAGAGGCTCCCACCTCCCACACACCTTCGGGAATTCGCGGTGATATCTATTCACCGGGAGCGAACCTGCAACGCCGCATTGTATGAAAGGCGAGAGGGTCCACAGTTTGGCTAGGACAGTGTCCCGTCTGACAAGGACCACTTTTTTGAGGCACAGCAAATTACCTCGCTCCTGAGGCCTGAGGCCACGCAGGGACTGCCATACAGTTATGAAGTCGACTGGTGGAGCTTTGGCACGTTGCTTTACGAGATGCTGACAGGAACCGTACGTTCACCTGGCTCGTTGTCACACGTCGTGCAAGATGGGCTGATGTTCTGTGTCGCAGTCGCCATAATCGTTCAGATATGGATACTGCAAGACGAACAGCAATTCCCTGAAGACAGGGTGATGGACGAAGATACGAAGAGTTTGATACGGGGTGTAAGCGACCAACGCCCTTGCGGATGGTCTTGCATGCTTACTAGATGCGCTTTGCGTAGCTACTTCGACGGAATCCGAAGGATATGTGAACTACGGTTCAAACGGCACCCATATTTCTCGATGATGTGAGTCTCTCGAGCACGCTTGTGATGGACATTTTTAATTTGACATTTAATCGCATTTTTAGCGATTGGTCGCACATGTACTACGCTACATCTGTGAGGCTTTGCCGTCGTTCGGTTTTAACTTGCTTACACCCGCCCCTTTATCTTTTATCTTTTCAACAGTCCCCTATATCCCACCCATCGACTCTCGAATGCCAGAAATACCCAGAATTTTGATAACACATTCCTGAGGTGATGGACGACCCTAATGATCAAGGTCAAGTAGTTACCGATCAGGATCGTGATTAAAGTGATGGGGAAAGCACGGATACATACCCGACACCCTCTCACTCTCGTAGCCCATCCGTACACCCAGACGAGAACGGCGTAGACGTGTTCGATGTATATTCGTCCAAGGGTCATCATCCAGTCCCGGGACGTTGAAGCTGGAAACCATTAGAGAGGGCATCACAGAATGAAAGGTGGGTGAATCAAGTGATCAGTCCATCGCACGTCGTTCTTACTACTGACAGACGTTGTGCCGCGACTCTGTGGGCCCTTTCTCCGCACCCATTTCACCAAGGCCCATACCGCCAACAGGCTCTCCGAATACCGCCTCGTCTGTAAATTATCACGTCTGACACCGACTGCACGGTCCTCACAACCACAACTCGCGACGTCCTCGCGACGTTCAAGCTCGCAAACGTTCGAGAGGGGTCATCACAGAGTGTGGGTGAATTAAGTGATCAGTCTATCGCACTTCGTTCTTACTACCGACAGACGTTGTGCCGCGATTCTACGGGCCCTTTCTCCGCACCCGTTTCACCAAGGCCCGCACCGCCAACAGGCTCTCCGAATACCGCCTTGTCTGTAAACCATCACGTTTGACACCGACCGGACGGTCCTCACAACTCTCGACGTCCTCAGGACGTTCAAGCTCGAAAAAGTTTGAGAGGGGTTATCACAGAGTGAAAGGTGGGTGAGTCAAGTGATCAGTCTATCGCACTTCGTTCTTACTACCGCGACAGACGTTGTTCCACGACTTCAGGGGCCGTTCCTCTGCACATATTGCACCAAGGCCCACACCGCCAACGCATTCCCCACAACCCGAAACGTCCTCTGCACGTTCCAGCTCGCAAACGTTGCAGAGAGGCCATGACAGAGTGACAGAGTGAAAGGTGAACCCACTGATCAGTCCCTCACACTTATGTTCATACTACCGACAGACGCTGTTCCATGGGCCTTTCCTCCGCGCCCACTTTAACAAGCCCCCCACCGCCAACGCGCTCCCGAATACCGCCTCGTCCGCGAGCCATCAACTTTCACACCAGCAACACGCTGTTCACAACCTGCGACTTCCTTGGCACGTTCAAGATCGCAAACATTGTAGAGAGCACCACAGAGTGGAAGGTAGTGAACGAAGCGGTCAGTCCATTCCTGTGTGTCGGTGGATCGAATTCTGTTGTACGGATGGCGAAGAGCGATCCCGCGTTGGCACGGTACTAACGTCGTGGGGACCGCATGGCAACGCAAAAGCACAAGCGAGTGCCTGAAAAGGCGTTGTGTGCCCGCACCACCTTTGGGTTTCCCAACCTTTTCTTTCTCTCTCACATTCTCACATTTGAACAGAAAGCCTCCCTCCTCTCCACTCGTGTACATCTATCCAATGGTCGCGCTCGCGTATCGCGTCAGTCGCCTCTGCGAGTCTGGCCAACTGCCTCGACAGGGCTTAGAATTGGTAGGTGAACCCAAACGGAATCGGATGGGCAGCGGTCGGGGTAGCGGCAGCCCCCTGATGAGAGCTTTCGCAGGCTCGAAACCGCTACTCACTGCTCCCTTACCTGCTTCTACTACTCGTATTGTACATCGCTTGCTCGATGGCCCGACCCTATTCCTCGGAGAGGGGTTGTCCCGGCGGACGAGCAAGCAGGCATGACCGCCCGAGCGTCTCTCTTCGCATGTGGACAATGGACTATGGCTTTTGGCTATAGTCCGGCATACTTCGTTCACAATTGAAGCGACTCCACGGGCCTTTCCTCCGCACCTACTTCAACAAGTGCCACACCACCAACGCGCTCCCCGAATGCCGCCTTGTTCATGAGCCATCGTTCCATACCGGCAACGCACTCCTCACAACCCGCGCCATCCTCGGGACGTTGAAGCTCGCGAGAGGAGCCATCACAGATTGAAAGGTGGGTGAACCGAGCGGTCAGTCCATTGTACTTCGTTCATACTACCGACAGATGACTCCACGGACCCTTCCTCCGCACCTACTTCAAGCAGTCCCACGCCGCCAACGCCCTCCCGTCCTCGGGACGGACGTTCGAGATCGCAAACATCGGGAAGGGGCAACACAGTGAATAGTGGGTGGACCAAGTGATCAGTTCATTGCATTTTATACGCCCTTCCTCCGCACCCATTTCACCAGGTCCCACACCGCCAACTGGCTCCCGAAATGCCGCCTTGTTCGTAAATCACGAAGTTCAACACCGGCAGCACAGTCTTCACAACCCTCGACATGCTCGGGACGTTCAAGCTCGCACACATCAGAGAGGGCATCGCAGCGTGAAAGGTGCGTGAACCCAGTGGTCAGTCCACCGCACATTCGTTCATACAATTGACAGACGCCGTTCTACGACTCCACGGGCCCTTCCACCGCACCCATTTCACCAGGTCCCGCACCGCCAACGCGCTCCGCTGCCTGCACCTTTCTCTCACTCCCATCCACCGCTCCCTCTCGCAAGGCAACGCCCTCACCTGACTCATCACTCGTCCGTTGCAGGTACCGCACCGGCCGGAGCGTCACGTCTGCTCGATACCCAACCCACCCTCGAGCCAGCTCCCGCCGGTGCGGCGTTGCCTCGGGCTTTCGCCCACCCTTAGTAGTACTTTCCTACGTCTCAAGTAATCCACCATTCTTTAAGTAGTTACCGTCTCTTGTAGGAATTGAATCTACTTTCTACATATCCACGATAGCGTTTGAAATGCACGGAGGGTGATCAGTCCATCACACTTCGTTCTTACTGCTGAGAGACGTTCCATGACTTCACGGGCCCTTCCTCCGCACCCATTTCACCCATGTCACACACCGCCAACGCGCTCCCCGAATGCCGCCTCGTCCGTACATCATCAAGTTCGACACCGACAACACGGTCCTCACAACTCGCGACGTGGTCGGGACGTTGAAGCTTGCAACCATCGGAGAGCACAACATAGAATGAAAGGTGCATTCCCCGAATGCCGCCTCGTCATTAAGCTATCAAGTTCCCACCGGCAGCTCCTCACAACCCGCTACGTCCTCGGGACGTTGAAACTCGCAAACATTAGAGAGGGCATCCGAGGAGAGTGAAAGGTGGGTGAATCAAGTGATCAGTCCATCGCACGTCGTTCTTACTACTGACAGACGTTGTGCTGCGACTCTACGGGCTCTTCCTCCGCACCCATTTCACCAAGGCCCACACCGCCAACAGGCAGAGACCGAATGTCGCCTCGTCCGTAAACCATCACGTTTAACACAGACCGCACGGACCTCACAACTCGCGACGTCCTCGGGACGTTCAAGCTCGCAAACGTTCGAGAGGGGCAGCTGCTATCACAGAGGTGAATCAATTGATCAGTCTATCGTACTTTGTTCTTACTACCGACAGACACTGTTCCACGACTTCACGGGCTGTATTTCACCCTGTTCCATGGGCCTTTCCTCCGTACCTACTTCAACAAGTCCCCCGCCGCTAACGCGCTTCCCGAATGCCGCCTTGTTCGTGAGCCATCGTTCCATACTGGTGACGCGCTCCTCACAACCCGCGCCGTCCTCGGGACGTTGAAGCTCGCGAGAGGAGCCATCACAGAGTGAAAGGTGGGTGAACCAAGCGGTCAGTCCATCGTACTTCGTTCATACTACCGACAGATGACTCCACGGACCCTTCCTCCGCACCCACTTCAAGAAGTTCCACACCGCCAACGCGCTCTTCACATCCCGCGACATCTTCGGCACGTTCAAGCTCGCAAGGCATTACCGAGTGAAATGTGGGTCAATCAAGTGGGCAGTCCATCGCACTTCTTTCATACTACCGACAGACGCTGTTCCACGACTCCACAGGCCCTTCCTTCGTACTAGCTTCAACACGTCCCCGTGAGCCATCAAATGCCACATTGGCAACGCGCTCCTCACAACCCGCGACGTCCTCGGGAGTTGAAGCTCATAAACATTGGAGAGGGCATCACTCTACGGGCCCTTCCTCCGCACCCATTTCATCAAGTCCCATACCAATGCGCTCCCCCAGTGCCGCCTCGTCCGTAAACCATCAAATTCGACACCGACAGCACGCGCTCACACCTGCGACGTCTCCTCGTGACGTTTACGCTCGCACACATTGGAGAGGGTATCACAGAGTGAAAGGTGGTGAAATAAGTGGTCAGTCTATCGCACTTCTTCGTGTTCTTTTCCATACTACCTACAGACGCTGTTCTCCGACTGTGTGGGTTCTTCCGCCGGACGCATTCCATCAAGTTCCACATTGGAAACGCGCTCTTCGCAACCCGCGACGTCTTCGGTATGTTCCAGCTCGCAAACGTTGGACAAGGCATCGCACAGTGAATGGTAGTGAATCAAGTGATCAGTCCATCGTACTTTGTTTATACTACCGGCCGGCGCTGTTCCACCTCTCCGCGGGCCCTTCCTCCGTACCCACTTCAACACATCCCACAATGTCACCGCGCTTCTCGCACGACGCCTCCTCAGCCATCCTCCCCACCCACTCCATCATGTACCCCATCGGCAACACGCTCCTCACAAACCGCAACTTCCTCGCCACGTTCAAGCTTGCAACTATTGGAGAGGGCCTCACAGAATCAAAGGTGGCGAATCAAGTGGTCCGTCGATCGCACTTTTTCGTTTTATTTCTAGTCTAGTACAAACTACAGATAAACACTTTCCCGCGACTCCACGTGCCCTGTCTGCTTGTCGCAGCACGCGAGATCGCCAATGTCACGCAGGAAATATGAATCAAACTCCCTTCGCACCTTAACTCGCAGGTGTCGTCAGCAGCGGAAGCTGAACGCATGCAAACTCCAGATCCGGCCACCACGTCTGCACCAGTGGAACGTGTATAGTACGGACAGTTGACGAGGATACCGATACCGTGGTCGACTTAGGTTGGACGCGGTACGGCATGTGGAAGACGACGAACGCAGGTGCGTTCACTCTGTCTGGTCGGTCATCGCCCCCTGGAGAATCTGAGCACCCCGACGGGGCTGTACCACATACCATCAGTAACGCACAGGCTATTGATCTACGGTTTCTGTCGCGGGTGACTCCTGACTCTATCGAAGCAGTGAAAACCGCAACGGCACCAAGGATACGAGCCTATTTTCTCACAGCGCCGTGGACCGGTATAGTAGTAGGCTGGCCAAGTTCCGTAAAGCGTTGAGCCGTCTCAACGGGTCCGGGCGGAAGGTCGTTCTTGGGCCTCTCAAAGGGATCGATTATCCAAGGGGCAGTAGTCCTGGCCTAAAATTCTGAAAAGACGCTATTTGCTCACAGCGCCGTGGACCGGTATAGTACTACGGCAATCGCGTTCATTCACGCTCCCACTGGCGGTAAAATAATCGAACAACAATTTACGCCATACTTCAACAATTTGAAGCCACTAGCGCACGAGTGGAGGGCATTGGTCAAAATAGAGGATGATCGCCGGGTCGGCATACCTACGCCACACGAAGCGGACAAGCCCAAGCCACTCACTCATCAAAAAATCATTGAGCTGATACGCAGCTATGCCGATGACCTGCCTGACTCCGGTGATCGACCCGAATCCCACCCTGATGCATCGTGATTGAAGAGGGAGGCGCCGTCGTTCTCGACCTTACGTTCGACCGTCTCGGCGAAGAAAACACGGTATAACGTAGATGTCGTGGTGGACTCGAATCCGTTCGTTAGGTAACATTGTCTGAATGCCGCAGGTTGTCGAATACTTTTTACCCAAATACGCGACGCCGCGCCGCGCCGCGCTTCTACAATTTACATTATATAAATAATGTCTGACACACTGTGTTCAATTCGCGACTGTGCTCGTCTCCCTCACATTCCTGTCGTTGAACGTTGATGACAAGGACCAACAAACGGCGTGGGTCACGGTCTAGCGAGGGATCCGCTGGTAGTACACCTGCACCCTCTAAAAGAGCAAGGCCAGCAAGCCCCATTCGTCGAAGTCAACGAAGTGGAAAGGGCTCGGGGGGCGCCGGGGAACAACTTAGGAGAGTGGGGGATGCTATTGCAACCGCGACCCAGAAGAAGTCGGACCAATTTGCTGCATCGGGCGAAATCGTCAATCCGATGGCGCCCGAAACTCCCAGGCGGAAGCGACAACAAGTGAGTCTCTACTCTGTCCCCGTCTTGACTTTTATGCCCTTCAACTGCAACCATACTAGCCCAGAGACTACCGGCCTCAATCTCCGCAGGCATCTGAACGCTACGATGACGAGGCAGATGACCCAAGGTTTGGGTTCCAGCTTGTGAGTTGACATGTGCAGCATCCTACTATCGAGTACTTAAAATTATACATCACGGACAGCCAGTAGATGACGATCGGGACACTCCGCCTCTTCAGTTACCCAGCTTCAAAAGAGGACTGAAGTTAATCGCGGATGCACAGAAAGAAAGGCTGTTGCAGCTCGCAAGGACGGGTCGCACGGATCGCACAAATAGCAAGGTATCCCGTAAGGACGCTAACGGCCTGCGCGACGATGATATGGAGTGCTTACCCGGGGATGATGAGAACGGCAGCGAAGAGGAAGGCATCGAAGAATCGGAAAGGGGTTTGGACGAAGGAACTTTTAATCGCGAGAAATTGTTCAACGGTCACGACGACAACGACGAATTGGACGATGATGGCGGCGACAAGGAGAATGGTGAGGACCAGCAGGGCGACGAGGACCAGCAAGGCGATGAGGACCAACAAGGCGACGAGGACCAGGAGGGTAACGGCAACGGTGCTCGCAGCAAGAAGCATATGGTGTGTGTAGACCACCCTCCGTTCTCAATACTCATCGAATACAGGAACTATCTGATCGACGAACTGACAACAACCGGCACAACCGACTGCGAGACTCGCGTGACAAGGCAAAGGTAAGTCCAAGATTCGGAGGCGAATCTTCTCGCAGTGACAAATGTATTAGGATATCAATGTACTCGAAGCCCACTATGCGAAGAATCGTCGACCTCGACCTCCATCGCCGGCAAGACTGCGTGGTTTACAGCCGCAGCCTGAGGCGGAGTCAAACGAAGGTGATGATGACGCTACCCCTCGACATCGACGTCACTTGAAGACTCAGAAACAAACCCGCTCCAAGGACCCGACCCAACTGAATTTCTATCCAGCAAAATGGAAAGACTTCCTCGAAGAGTGCAAGACTGAGGTTCGAACGTATGCAGCGGTTCGCGAACCATGGCCACACAATAGATCCGCGGTAACTGGTTTCATTTCCGATGTGATTGACATGACGGTACAAAAGTGGAGACGAGAAAAGCGAACCGCCGAGAAAGAGTACTATCCAAAGTATAAGAGATATATGTGCAAGCTGGCACGTACCTTGATCCCAACTACGCGCGCACTGCTGACTCACATATTCAGCTATTCGAAGATCTTGCTTCGTGGCGCGGAGAGTTAAAAAAGGCAGCAGCGAGTTCCGTTCGTGCGCATTATGATTTGTTTCCACCAGCAGGTAGCGAATTCTCGAAGACCGAGACGCGCCAATTTATCAAACGCGCTGCAGAAGATCTAATCCGGAAGTCGGCGTTTGCGCACGGCGGGAAAGATGACGACGTAGTATTATTCCGTTTACTTTGGATCTCATTCACTTATGCTTGGATCACCTGCAGGGACATACGAACAATTTTGGCCACCCGGCGATTCGTGAACTCATTCACGTTTTCTTTTTTAGTCGCGAGAACCGTATTGGCAATCTTAGCGTGGCTGAATTTGGGACACGCATCCCAAATAATACTCTAACCTTCACTGTTACTGCGGTATGTCCTGACGTCTGACTTTCCTCTGGCTCATGTCATTATAGATCCGTTGTATTCTCGACGGATATTCAATCAATGGCAAGGCGAAATTTCCCTATTTCAGTGGCGAGGCATACCGTGTGAAGTGGCGCAAGTATAATGAGCTCGTTGAAAGGCTCGAGGCTGATGATGTACATTCGGAGAAATTGGATCAGATGTGTCGTGAGATTGCTCGCACTGGCATGCAAGTCCAATGTATCTTTCCTTTGGTTTGACGCTGATATTGAGTTGTAACACCAGTGCCAGTGGAGGTGGAGGTCACATTGACTCTGATGGGGATACTAGTGATGACGAAGATTATGGAGTTGAAATAGATTGAGTAGATTGCAACATCATTACCCTTCAAGTTTGGTATTTCACATCATTCTGTCTGGTAACATTTTGGGGATGATATCAAGTTAATTACATTTGTGTCTGTTCAAGTTGAGGAACAATGTTGTTCCATATGGCATGATGCTAGAATTAACCATATATCATCTTTATAAATATCAATTAGAAGAGGCTCGGGATAGACTGTGAAAGCATTTTGAAACACTCTGAGGAATCTATTTAGATACTTGCAATGAGCTTCACACTCTGAAATTCTATCAAATGTTGACATACTACTGGGAGATAAAAATATTGGTATTCTGAGAAGACTGTGACTTATCTGTCATAGTCTTTCTACTATGAAACACTATCATTGTCTATCATTTACACCAATACTATGGGACACTATGACATTACTATCAAAGCACTATCTAGTTGGACCCTCGCTATGAGCACTATGACACTGTACAGCACTGTAGAGCACTGTACAGTACCCCCTGAATTTGCTGATGAACACTGACTATAAAATTTTTACCAAGATCCTCGCTACACAACTAGCAGCGCACGCCTGCCACCACCTCCACCCTGCCAGTGACCAGACCGGGTTTGTCCCCCACCGCTCTGTCTTCGACCCGATCCGCTTAGCGGAATCAATGTGCGAATACGCCGACTACATGGAGGAAAACGGAGCCATTGTTGCCCTAGACCAAGAGAAGGCGTACGACAAAATTGACCACAAATACATGTTCGACACCCTACGCACCTTCAAACTGCCCGACCTATTCATACGAACGGTGGAATCAATATATTCCAACGCGCATACCCAAGTCGCAATAAACGGCGTCTTCAGTGCCCCTTACAGAGTAACTAGGGGCGTCCGACAAGGGGACCCACTCTCCTGCCTGCTGTTCAACCTAGCCATAGAACTTGAACCGCTCGCCACCTCCCTCCGGAACAGCCCAGACCTATCAGGCTTTAACGTCCCTGGCTCCCCACAGAATATTATAGTCAACCTGTATGCCGACGACACGACTGTCTTCCTCTCCGAATCCGACAAATACGATACGGTCCGATCCCTCCTATCCCGCTGGTGCAAGGCGTCCGGGGCCAAATTCAACATAGAAAAGACGGAAATAGTACCAATAGGCACACCCGAACACCGCGAACGAGTGCTGCAAACCAGACGAATCCACCCCACAGACCAACCACTACCCGAGACTATTAAGATTGCACCCGATGGCCAACCGATCAGAGTCCTCGGAGCCTGGATAGGTAACCAAGTGGATAACGCCCAACCTTGGTCCACCACCATCGATAAAATCAAGAACTCACTAGACCTCTGGTCCAAAGCGCGCCCAACCCTCGACGCCAAACGCCTGATCGTCCAACTAACCGTAGGTGGTATGACACAATTCCTGACCAAGGCACAGAGCATGCCCCCAGCAGTTCTGAAAACCCTTAACCGACTCACACGGGACTTTATATGGGACGGAAAAAACTCCCCCATAAGCTTGGAACGCCTGTGCGCCCCAAAAACAGACGGCGGGATTGGCCTCCTAGACCTAACAGCAAGAAACGCAGCCATAGAAACCACGTGGCTAAAGACCTACCTGGACCTCTCCCCTGCACGACCGACATGGGCCTTCGTAACTGACGCCATCATCAACTGCATCAAACCATCCGGTATCCAAACCTCAAATGATATCAACATATTCCTGACGTCGATCCGCCCCTCCACCCGCTCCTCTCAAAACCGCCGACGACCCCCGGTACACGTCTCACGCCTGCTCCAGACCGCCTCGAAAGTCAATCTCTCCCTTGCCCCAATAAAGTTGTCCAAAAACCTCCAATGCCAACTACCGGCCTGGTATCACGTCGGAGTACCACCACGGCTATCCCGCCTCACCGCAGCCTCATGCCTTAGAACCACCCACCGCGTGAAAACTATAAAGAACCTCATGAAAGTCTCAAAAAGACTGTTCAGACACGACTCCGGCCACGACCCCCACGATGGCTGTACGTGCAAACACTGCCGACGAGACCGCCATAAAGGCTGTACCAACCCTCATAAATGCTCCCGATTAGCGCGCGACATCATCGGTGACATGACCCCCAAGTACAGCCCCTACATACGCCCGGAGAAAGACAACCTGTCACTTACCCACCGACGAAAAGAAAAAAACGCGCGGGCTGTTGTTACTGCAGGTGACGAAATCCTCTTCGACCCATCCGTCACAACCCGGAAGGACATCTCCGACGGCTTCCGAATCCTAGTCGATCCCTCCCGTACCGACTCTGAACCAGCATACCGGCTATACAACCCCCGCATTGGCGGCCTGCCCCAACAACCTGTCACAATCTATACGGACGGATCTTGCCTAAAGAATGGCAAACTGGACGCCTCTGCTGGCGCCGGGATATGGGTGCACGAAGGGCATTACTTAAACGCCGCAATCCGGGTGCCAGGAACATCACAAACCAACCAAACAGGCGAACTCGCCGCGGTTGTAGCCGCACTCCAAAACGCTGACCTCCTCACCCCTCTGAAGTTTATTACGGACTCAAAGTATGTAATTGATGGTCTAACGAAACATCTCCGCACCTGGGAGGATAACAGATGGACAGCGACCAAGAATGCCGAATGGTTCAGGGCTGCTGCCTACCGCCTGCGTTACCGAGCCGCACCCACCATCTTCCAGTGGACGAAAGGCCATGCTGGCGACCCAGGAAACGAAGCAGCCGACCGGCTTGCCAACGATGGCGCCCACAAGGAAAACCCAGACCCAATTGACCTCAATATCCCCCCCGCCTTTGACGTCCCGGGAC
>JBBPPD010000089.1:0-21425 GCA_038091795.1 Leccinum olivaceoglutinosum | reverse complement strand
ATCGTGAGTGTTTTTTTACTGTCTTTCCATCTTACACCGGACTCGCACATAGGCCATGATCGCAAGCGTTTCTACGGAAGACATGGCTGTGGCTACTGGAAGTTAGTTTCACGTTCTGACGGGAACGTAGAAGAGGCTCTGATTGTCCATGCGATCCAGTCCTATACCTATTCCGTACCACGGGCCAAGTTCTTGGGGTTAGTTTGTCGGGGATAGTGTTGCAGGGCATTCTGGTAGATCAACTAAGGAAGCGGATCACGGGACCTGGATCTTCTGATGTTAGCGAGGTTGATATGATAAGCTTCGTTTGCATGCTGACAGCTCCCCCTTTATACAGATCATAAACGAAATACGGTAGGGGGCCCACTGCAACTACTAGGGTCGCCGTTGGCGACTGGTGACCTTGCTCGCTCAGACGAAGCAGATGCTGAAAAGAAACAAAGCGAGCGAGAACGGGACCACGCCGCCGAGAGTGCACGATTGTCACTGCACGCGGTGACGCAGCGTCATCGTATCGTCGCGTCGTGAGGCACGTTGGCGCTGCACCGTTGCGCCGAAGTTGTTGCATCTGTTGATCTCACGCTGGACAGGGCATCGTCGATTTGCTAGTAGGCTACGATCCGTTCGGAACCGATACACATATATCATATAGACGATGCGTGAGGCCATATGAATACCTCGTTGCAGGCGCATGAAGGTTCCGCCAACGGAAGAGAAGGGTGGAGTACATAGATTGGAACAAGACAAGAACGCATACAATTCGGCTTCGATCGTTATGTACATACACGCACATCATCCTAAAAAACATTCAAGTTCGCAATGGAAACGGATGCAATCATTCTCTGTCGCCCAGCCAAGCTAGCTAGCTTACACTTACACTTCCGACACGTCATGAGGATCGTTCGACCGCACATTTACGCAGCCCCGGCAAGGTAGTTCTGCAGGATTTCGTCCCAAGAGTAGAAAGGCTTATCGGACCCGGCCCTACGGCTGGGCTCCGGAGTGCCGTTGACGGGCGCTTTGAAGAACCACTGCGTGCTGTTACGGTACGTATGATGAGCAAGCCACGTTGCGGGTGAACGAATCCGAAAAAACGCTCACTTCCACACATTATCTTCCAACGTACAAACGAGTAAGAAAACAAACTGTGAGAATGATGGGAGTGTCTCACCGGTAATGACGCTGTTCGTGTAGTTTCTCTGAATGAACGAATGAGACGGTGCACGAACCAACTCAAGACTGACTCACACCCGCGAACGAGACGATTGCTTTACCAGTCGCTGATCCAGCGCTCCGACTGCCATGAGAGGTGGAGAAGTCGATCGGAGAACCATCGTTGATGACGAAGAACCTGCGTGATGGTCAATGAGAGCAAGATGCCATTATGTTACGTACTCACCTCAAAGTCTGGCGCTCGTACTTGTGACTGTACTCCTTACCCCATTGAACACGTGTGCTGGAGGCGACCGTGTTCGTAGAGGGATAAGGATAGGCAGGGTCTGGTAGAATTACCGCGCTGGGCGTAAGCAAATTAAATTCGGCCCAGTCTGGGAACATAATCAGTGACCCTGCCAATGCGTATAGAACCAACCAAGAACCAACAAACCCGATTGAATGTCCAGAACAACAGCTGTCTTATAGACTTCGGGGTGGCCGACGATCCACATTTTTTCACTGCAACCTCGCCGCATCCTCTAGAAATTCCAGTGCGCCTAACTCCACCGTTGATTTCAATCGAAACGGAAGATGTTCGGATGTGCGGTGATCACTTCAAGTCAGCAGTCGATCCGCCCATGACCGAGAATTATTGATCAATACTCAGTGCCCACCGGTAAGCATTCAGCGCTCAGCGGCGAATCGCTCACTTCGCGCTGGTGCGACCATATTTTACTTGAACTTGGAGTCTTGACTTAGCATCGATATCCCCTTTGGCCTGTTTTTGTTGAACCCACGCATAGTATGTCAACTCAACCAAAGGATTCTCCTCCCCAGTTTCCTCCGTTAGAATGGATGGGTTATGGTTTAGACCTGACTGGCCTCGATCCATTCGACTTCGCAAAGGTAGGCGCAAAGGTACTATGTTCCTCACCTCCGCTTCACCTTCTCCACCAAGGTTGTCTCAGCCAAGACCCAAATTCGCATCGTGGATATCACAAAGGACACAAGGATGCAGACCGTGACGATCGGTACGAGATTCACCATCACATCGCACTTTTCTGACGGCAGGCTATTTAGACGGCGTCGAATACAAGATCCCTAGAGTTGTCCAGGCTTCCGAGGATATTGATAGCCTGGGTCTCAGCAGGACATTCTCTGACGGCGCACTTGCAGTGAACGCGTTACAGAACGATTCCTCCCTCGCGTACCGTCTTCTCTCGGTCACGACAGAAGACAATTCGCTTTTCCCCCTGGACAAGTCCTTGCCCACGAAAGACCAGTACTATTTCTTCGTCAACGACCACGCTAGGTACAGTGGGAGGCTCCGCGATTATCTTGATTTCATCAACGAAAAACAACTTTTGAAACACGTATCCAAATTGGCGCCCTTCGACTCCGAGAATCCCGAAGTAGTTCAAGCTTATCTTGCGTTTTTCAGCACTGTTGGAAGCCACTTCGTTACCGCCACTCATTTCGGGGCTAGCTTCCAGTTGGTTTGTATTTCAGATTCTGTTTATGTTAATTCTTACTGACTTGCAGATAGCAAGCCTGGGCTTCAAACAAGTATGAGGAAGTCGACAACAATTTCGTTCGGGACGTCACTGCAAGCGTCGAGGGCTTGAATGATGGGGGGGAATTCGACGGGAGCGTATTTGATGAACCACAATACCAGAATTTCTCCCGGCTTTCAGAGCGAATCGTAAGGATCCGGGGAGGAGACCCAAGCTTGGCAGACTCTCTGGCGGATTCGCCAGACCATTGCACATTCCAGCAGTGGACCAACTCGATCTCAGGCAATGTAGTGCTAGTCAACTTCAAGGCATCCGAACTCTGGACCCTCCTACGTGATGCAAACGACAAGAGGCTTAGAAGCATCGCCCATGAACTCCAGAAAGCGTTCGAATACATCTCCTCGCTCCGAAAGGAAGCCCCCCCAACGATAAACACACTTGGATCACTTTCGAGACTGAATCCAAATGGGGCGAGTTCGGGATCCTGACTCCGGATGCTGTCATTGGGGGAGGTGATAGCGACCAATTGACCTTGCCGCAAGCTCTGCCACAGCCGATCTCGCTGGGACCCGCTAAGCTACACTGGGGTTCGTCGAGCTCCCATCTGCAAGGTCTTTTCGTGTCAGTCGAACCAGTCGTCCTTGGCTCCAGTCACGGCGTTGTGTCTCACGCGTTTATTTAAACAGGGGTGAAGTTATCAACGATGGTACACCCATCAATATCTACGTTAGTTGTGATTGTGGTTCCGCCAAGGTTGTCATCCTTGGGGTAGGTTCATCACATTTCTCGGTTCTACTGACTAACGTCGCCATCCAGCAAACTTACGAGTCCACGGGTGGGATACAGCGGTTCTCTAACGTTCCTGTCTCCTGAATCGCCGATTAAGTAATGTACTTGTGTTGTCCCCCAGCAGAGTTGGTGGAAGGTGTCAACTTAGTCCGTCATTCTTGTACTGTTGTCGAGTGCTTGGAAGTTGTTGTGAATGCTATGTTCAATAATTGGAACGAAACAAAGATGTGAATTTTATCTCAATGTTCACTGTGTGGTACCACTGCTTGTGGCCGTCCTGCCGCGAAAAAGACGCGCTTGAACGTTCATGCTTCCGTTCGGAGAATTCATTGGCGTTAGCATCAACTCACCTACTGAGCTTTACATAGTATCATCTTTACCGAGAACGACGTGCCAATTTTTTATGGGCGGCAGCCTATGAAGCGCGATTACTATATCTCATCATGTGCGTGTCTGCATGACGTGTGATTTTGAGTATAATGGTGTCGTTTTATATGACGGCACTGCCATCTGTATCTCGCAAAGTATGTTGAGCTTCCCGCCGACGCCGTTCGACTGAAGAAAACATTGCTCGAATCAGCGACAAAAATAATCATGTCGTTGCCCGACGCAGCGCCGACGTCGTCCACCGCATGTCACGCCCCCGCCGATCCGCTTTCCCCCGCAAAATCTGCCTTTGCGCTCATTCCGCAAATGCTCCTCTGGCAATCCTCGCTTCCGCCTACCGCAAGTATCATATCATTGCTTCCGCTATTGCTCCCTCAAATACATGCTCGCGCTCAGAGGCCCTCCTAAGCATACGAGACCCCCAATAATGAGCTCCAACTTTCGTCGTTTCATATCCAGAATCGGCCCCGTGTTCTGGCTTCAGGACCGTGTTGAGGAAATAATCCTCTGGAAAAAAGGCTGGAAACGCACCACAGTTTGCCTCGCTGCCTATGGATTCCTTTGTGCGTCCTTTTCCATCTGCTCCGTTCGGTTATTCAAGTCGTATATGTTACTTCCCCAGAATGGCGCTATTAATTCCTCGTATAATATTACTCGGCGTCATGCTGGGTTATTACCCCGAACCCGGTGCTGAGCCAATCCCGATCAATATTGGTGAGACGACAGCTGACTGGCAGGCCAACATACAAGCTATTCAAAGTGCCTTGTGAGTCCATTCTTCGAGTGACCAGTTACAGAAAACTACATGCACTTTAGTTCGGACGCGTACGATGCCATCATCTCTCTTCTCCCTTTGATAGTGGCACCACCGTCCTCTAATCCCTCCCCTCGCTCCCGCTCCAAGTCCTCCTCTCCCGTGTCCACTTCTCCCCCGACGCAATTATGGGAACCTGCCTCGCGTCTTACGACTAAGCCTTCTCGGCGCCCCTCCGATCCCCCCAGCAATTCCGCATCACAGCCGGCCCTCCAACCACATCACCCCACCCTTATCGCGACCATCATCTCTTTTCTTGTCCTCTTTCCGATCCTCATGACCGACCTACTCCCCCTCCGCCTCATATTCTTCCTGGCTGGTGCAGGAAGTGTGGTTGCTCTCCATCCCTGGATCAGAGGTTCGCTGTCCGGGGTTGTATTGACTGCCTTGTCCGGCTCAGGGCCGGGTCTCTCTTTCCAACTTTCCTTGAACATCCCTTGCCTGCCTCATCCCTTCTCCCTACTCCCCAGCGCAGCAGGTCGCGTCTTTCGCATCTCTTCCTCCCCTGCTCTCCTGCTACATTGGCGTACACGTACACGTATGTTCACTCTGACAATCGCCCCACGTGATATTTTTATCCGACGACAAGCTTGATGACAGAGTCTGGAACGCTCCGATTGCTCATGTCGAGCTCTGGGAGAACGAGCGGTGGGTTCCAGACGCACCCGAAAGCAAGCGGCGCAAAGCTACGCTCACGTTTGTACGCGATGGCGAAGATAACATGGACGATGAAGCATCCACAACATCGGCTGTCGGAGATGGCGGAATTTCACGTGGCTACGGCGGGAGGGACGTGGTCTAAGGCGAATTTGAAGCAAAACGAAAGGGTCGGGTGGTCGAGAGGAAGAGACGGGTGGTCGGGTGTCGGCGGGGAAGTCTGGTGCGTTCAATGTCTTCGTGTTGTGTATTATCTCTAAGCTCCCTTTTTGCATTTGTCGTGCACCAATATACTCACATCCATTTGCACAGCAGCAACCTCACGTTTTCGCTTTCCCCTGCCAGATGGGATTCTGTGGTGACGGAAGGTTGGCGACCCGATCTGAATGCTGCATGGGCCGTGGAAGATGCTACTCCTTCCACGAGCGTTTGCGTAGGTGCGGATGAAAGCACGTATATTGATGCCCTCTCTCTGCGTCCGCTCCTTGCTAACTCTGCGTCCGTTTTTATCGTTTGTGACCCACGCAACCGAACCTCGTTCGTCGAACGCGACCTACTTAGACGGGTGGACGTACACTACTGACACGTGGATACGTGCGGCCGAGCGATGGATGGGTGATTCGTCGACGGCGGTGGGTAAGGCGGGTATATTTCAAGGGCGTGGAGCAGTGACGTTTTTCCGTCACCCGTCTTGTCTGCTGCGAGCAATTCCGGGTCGCTCGTGTCGCGTTCTTTTCTACGAGCAACGTTCACGTTTATCGACTACTCAGCTTCCTCGATCATCACCACCACCACCCACAGAAAAGCCTCAAGTCGAGACTTTTTCAGCACCGTCAAAACCCAAGTTCTATTACACACGGCCACCTCGGCGCGATGACTTGCCCAAGATACAAGTACCCGCCGTCCGAATCTGTCATTTTCCAAAGAAGGAACTAAATTGTACTTGTGCAGAAACGGTGGCCGTTCATTCTCGCATTTGCGGCGGTGGGAGTATCTGGATGGGCGGCGTTCCTCTTCGCAGCGATGAACCAAGAACGTCTATCGAGTTCCGTCGTACGTCAGGTTTTGCAAACCGCGCGAGATGATAAGGCGTTGCAAGAGGCTTTGGGAGACGCCATACGATTCGAGCCGGCATGGTACCTCAACGGAGACCCATGGATTAAGGGTTCCGTACGTGCCTGATTTCGGCTTCCTGCTTCGTGCCGGACGTACGGAGGCTGACGCAGCACATCCGCTAGGTCAACCTGCCGCAGGGAAACGTTGACGTCAGCTTCCGGCTCAAAGGCCACCGAGGTTAGTCCGGCTTTTGAATAATATGATCGAGTTCTGAGGTTATTGCAGGCAGCGGAACCCTGTATTTTACGAGCATTCGCAAAGCAAAAGGAGAAGCGTTCAAGCCACGTAAGTTCTGCATCCACTACATTTGGTAATAAACTTTTCGAGACTCATTGTTTTGAAGTGCGATTCAAGGTCATTTGTGACGATGGCAGAGTCATTAATATTGCTTCGCAGTCTGCCCCTGCGTCGGGATCGGGACCACGATGACTTCAATAACACGCGTTCCCTGGATCCTGATAGTGGAGTGGAGGTTTATGTTCACTCCCCGCTTGTCATGTGCGACATAGCTTGTTAGGTATTGAAATATTGACCAATAAGAACGGGCCCAAAGTTGGAGGTGCTAATAAACTTTGGCCCACCATACGGCACACAGCCTCATGATGTAAGGTATTATAAAAGGGACTGCTTGCCGGGTCTAACCTTCTACATTACCGCCATGAGCAACATCAATGTATTGACAATTGGAGGGTCGAGGAACATTGGCTACTTTGCATCACTCAGACTCCTTGGTATGTCTGGTAACCGCCCGACTTGCGCTGTGCTGAACGATAGTAAACAGACTTAGGGGCCATTGTTACCTTCCTGTTGAGAAAGACCGATGTGTTCGATGGTGACGAAGCGATTCAAAAGTACGTCACCGCCGGGAAAGCCAGGCTTGTCCAAGGCGACGCACTCGTCAAGGAAGACGTTGAACGTGCCTGGGCTGCCGCCCAGGGAGATGACGGGAAGCCCGTCGACTTTCTCGTCTTCACGGTCGGTAAGTCACACCTCTTACTATGCTCTTGCCGAATCTCATGCGCTGTTTGATAGGCGGGACACCCCACTTCGAACTCACCAAGGGTTTCGTGGTCTTGCCTCCCAACCTTGTCCAAACAACTCCAGGCATTAGGCATCTCCCTTGATGGCTGCTCTCCTTTCTCTGCCATGTACCAGCTGTTCGACCTCAGAAAGTGATCAAAGGAGATGCAGAGGGTAAAGGTACCGTATCTTCTCCCACTGCATGCGCCAGACTCACTCACGGCTGTTAGCTATTCTACGACGCCATACATCCATAATCTCCAAATACTCCATTCCGAACTCCCGACCTTAATACACACAAGTGGCACAACGACCCTGTTTGGTGTCAATTCGAGGAACAGCCATCGATTATCCTTGGCTCGCTAAGGAAGTGACCAGCACTGCGCCGCCATCCGTACACTCCTCCCCGATCACTCTCAGGGACTCCACCGCCACCAGCAGCCACGGTCTCTGTTTCTGCCACCACGACGCCTCCCCTCAGCAAGCTCCTCCATCGTCGAAACCGGAAATTGCAGGTGCACTCACTGCTGAACCTGAAGAGATGCCTGCTGCGCAGACGAAACCCCCCTCCGCACCATCCTCTCGGCCCGCTTCCAAGTCTGCCACCCCACCTCCACCGGCTTCGGTAGCACCTTCGGCGCCGGTTACGCCCGCTGCCCTGCCGACGACAATCACTGGCTTTTTCGGCGATATGGCACGCTCGACGACGCCAGCTGGATTCGACAGTGATCCTGACACCAATGTTTGGGCAGACCTTCGTGGTGGGACTACGGCAGGCTCTGAGAGTGACTCCGAGTCGGAGGTGCCATGAGGACGTGTCCTGGCGGAGAAGCCCTCCAAGTCATTTGTGCGACCGCGAGACTCCTCTGTGGCCTCTTCACATATTGCAGCACCGGCAATTCAGAGACAGACTGCTGGCAGGAGACCTAGTAGTGACATCCAGACACGCCAGACAGGGTCGGCTGGCGTCAGCAAGACCTGGAGTAGCTGAAGCGAGATGGGATTGGCGAGCGGGACGAGTCTTCCGTGAGTCTCTTGAGCGAATTTGATGGGATTCGTACTGATCGGAATAATTCATGTTTTATTTTAATAGCTTGATGGACGAAGGGAAACTGGCCGCACCACCACCGCGACCGAGTTTATCTACCGGTTGGAGGTACGTCGCGTTCCGGGCCCGTTCGTATTCATGTTTATGATCATGCTCAAGCCTCGCCCGCCATCAACAGCACCATGTGGCCCATGAAGACAAGTGGTCCTCCACGTGTTCGACCAGCTGGTTCCCGTTCAGCATTGGTGCTTCGACCGCGAGCAAGGGCGGTTCCTGGATGCCGTTCGGATCGTGCTTGTCGTCTCTTTACTCTCTTTCGGCTTGTTTGCGCTCGCAGCGTACTGAAGGTATGCGAGACCGTAGACTGAACGCAGGACGAGGCAGGACGAAGCTATGAGTGAGGATGAAGATGAGGTTTGTCGTGAAATTTCGTCGACGTGCGCTGATCAGTCGTCCCCAGCTTGACGGGAATTCCAACCTTTGGCTCAAGTGGTTAGATTGGATCCTGGTGGGTTGCTCGTAAGTTCAAATCGGATGCCTCAGGAGGGGTACAGAAAGGCAAGTGAACTTACAAGAGTCGTATCAATCCATGATCACAAGTTGATTCGTAGTACAAAGCATTACCGTTGAAGGTTGCAGACACTTGGCATTTGGTGCTTGTAAGCAGTCGGCAACACCGGCATTGAAGAGTTACGAAGGTGTTGAGTACAAGTGTGTATCATCGACTCTCTGCCGTCGTCGTCATCTCACGTGTCATCAGCGTGCGTATCACGTTCAAAGTGAACCACTCGATCATCTCGGTGTGTTTGCTTCTCTGCGGATAGATTGATTTCGCAGCAGATGTGCTGACGGAGTCGTAGGCGGCGAGTTCAAACGAGCTAACTTTGGCAGGTTGGTACGTTTTACCCGTTTGTTCCCGTTCGTCCAGCACCATCATGATCTCACACCCGCTGACAGGTCGTGGAGGGCACGGCTCGGGCACTCATCAAGAAGGTCGACGTGAAGAAACGGGCATACTTTAGCAACACGAGCATGGAAGCGGAGATATCGTTGCTGATGGCAAACCAGACGCAGGTGAGCTGTCTTCTGCCAGCTCGTGATAACGGGTCGACCGTTCGAATTCGCGGGTATACTAGGCCGCACCTGGAAAACTCATGTATGACCCGTTCATTGGAACCGGGAGCATGGCCTACGTGCGTACTTTGCTGCACAGCTAATACTACACGAGCATATCACCAACGATTGCAATCAGACGACCGCATATTTCGGAGCATTCGTGTACGGGTCTGACATCGACGGCCGACAAATGCGCGGAAAAGGTGTGCACCTAGGTCCCTGGTTCATAAAGAACGCCACGTCCCTGATTTCAACGTTCCAAAGCTAACACCCCGAGTATCATCGGCGCGGCCGCCCGATACGGGGTCGCACAGCGGATCATGGATCTGTGCACGTTCGACGTCACGCACCACCCATGGCGATGCGGCGGGCTCTTTGATGCCATCATCACAGATCCACCATGTACGTTCCCGACCTGATCGTCGCCGCCAAGCGAGAGCCTGACTTCCTCTTGTGCATCGACCGGCAGACGGCGTACGGGCTGGCGCCAAGCGTCTCGGACACAAGAAACGCCGCGAGGAAAAGCCACTTCCTCGGATTACTCCCGATGACGCGCTCTCGTTCCACCATGCAATAAACAAGGTGAGTCTATATTTCTATGTACTGCGGAATGAAGGGATAACTATGTGCAGACGATGAAGTTGGAGTATATACCCTGGGCCGGGAGATCATACATAACCCATATCACTAGGAGGTCGTTCGTGGCAGTCTCACTCACAACCTTGGTAATCTCAGGTTGTATTCTGAAATACGGAAATTTTGGTAGCTTTCGATGGGATCTTGGGGGGAATGGTGAGCAGTACAATCCTTCTACTTCTTATCTTTTACTTCTTTATGGGAACGGTGAACGCCGCGAATCTCTTCTTACTATATCTCATTGTTCCATTGACGATTCCGGGTGAATCTGATCTTTTGTTCTCGTCTGTACAAAGAGCTCATGTATATACGGCGCATGCTGTACAAAAATCATATGTGTGTGGGGATGAACTATTAGAAAGGCCCTCCGGGCGGCCCTGGATCCCGGACCGTCGAGACAACACACAGACGATGAAAGACGCAAGATAACGCCAATCATCCTCACAATTCCGTGGGCACAATTGACCGGAAACAACCGCAGCGTGTGTAACTTATGACTACGATCCGGGACGCGACGACACAAAAACGACATACCGGCTCGGAATTCGGCCCTCGCCTGATTCTCCGGTGCGTCGCAGCCATTCATTGCTTGTCCCGCAGCTGTGCTCACTTTTGTTTCACTCCAGCCAGTGAGGTCGCCGTAGTCCCACCCATACCCTTCTGTCGATTCAGAACAGAGGGCGTCTAGCTGGGCCAACCACTGCCACGGACGGACCCGAGCAGCTCAAGTTCTCCGCTCTCAGAAGCACCATCGCCTCCGTCTTTCTCATCGCCGTAGACGGGTTCTCCAAACAAATACATCCACCGCGACATCGACCGGACGCAAAAACCTTATCTCGTGGGCGCGCGACAGCCAGACGAACATCAAGAAGGGGACGGAAATTCCAGAGGGTATCCTTGATTTATACTGTCAGTCTGTCATTTATCGTGATTCTTTTTCGTTTATACTCCACTGTCGCGCTCACTGTGGTGACCTCGGGCCTCGCACACGCGTTCCTGTCATGATACCTTGATCGCCACCCGCATATAGTCTGCCTCGGTTCCATCAAGGCGATTCAAGGCCCCAGGTGCTCTCTGCAAAGCCGTGAACACGAGCGTTCCAGCCCGCAACCCCTCCTCGAAGATCAGACGATCCATGTGAAGGTATGCTCGTAGCAGTCAGACCACCAGACCATCACCGCAGCAAAGACACGCTGTCCGGGTTCTGCTTGATTAACAACGTCGCCGTTGCCGTTGCGCCTGGTACGCCCTCACGTCTTCGCTCGCGACACGCAGCCACCCTCACGAGTCTCGCCCGCACGTTCTTGTCTTGGACGTCCTCGTCTTCACCCACCAAGGCACTCTGACTCGCTCGTTGGCATCATCTCTTGGCTCATCATCACTAATGCAATTTTTTTTTTCCTTTAGTAGTTATGACATAGTTTTTCGTCTATGTACAGCACGGCAATATAAGTTCGGAGCTCGGAGCCACTCCACGAAACGGCGAGCGAAGCGACAATTTTGTGATAGACCTTCAAATTGTAAATCAAATGAACCATTGACCCTTCCCAAGTGCAAACAAAGTTTGCGCCGACGCCAGTCGGCACTTCCACGAGTGTTTTGATACCAAGCTAAGTACAATCGTGACTCAATCCACATAAACCATATCAATTGTTTGTGTTCGTGCTGGCAATTCGCTCATTCTCAACAGGATCTATGCGAACGGTGGAAGTTGTCTTCAGGTCGCGACGTCTCAACAACTTGCCATGGTCGTTTACGGCGGCACTACCATGCGTACGTTATCCCGCGTTCCAGGGAGGATGCTATACTAACTGGCGCACGCCATCAAGATGTTGGTCAAGAAAGGCACCGCGATATCGTTAAGCCCCAATGGCTTTTGGATTGCGTCGCCAGGGACGAACTGCTTACGTTGAAGAAGAGGTGCGTTATGAAAGCTTTCATCGGTTCTCGGGATTTATATGCATTGCAGATACTGCTTCCGTGCATCGGACGATCGACAGATCTCTTCCGAATACAACGAACCTGACAGTGACGAAGATGATAATGAGGTAGTGAATAGACGGCAGTCACAGCCATCTCGAGAGCAGGGCGGGTGCGGAGATACCCATGATCGCAGAAGACATCGAAGACAAGGCAGAGCCCGATGTGGATCCTGTCCTCGCGGACTGGTTGAGGGTGGATATGAATGCCAATCCCGAAACAGCTACTGACGACAGCGAGACGGAACCGGAGAGTGATGCCGATTCCGTCAATGATGACGTCGGCGAGGACAACGACGAATGGGTGAACGTGGAAAGGAGCGGTAGCGAGACCCTTGATTCGTTCCACGTTTTGGTAAGTTCTCATCCTCACTTTCTCAGCAAGTTGATCGTGTAAATATCTTTCTTCGTTCGTAGTCTTTATCCGAAGAAAAATGAGCAGCGGTGAGTATTTCGCCTCCTGTGTTACTTTGTCTTTATTGTCGATCATGATAAACAGCCTGAAGATGCCGTCATGGCGACCCTTCTGAGCGCGAGTACGACGCTAGCTTGATCTTCAAGCATTTGTGCGTGTTTGCTAGCACCCTTTTCAATGACTCGACTCACTTATTTGTAGGTGCTTTTACATCGGTTCACCAGAGAATGTGCGTGAGCACGAGATGACTGTGAATACGAAATATGAGAGAGAGATTACCGAACAGTGCGTTTTCGTCGATTTTCTGTGAATGCATGAGTGCTCAAATCACGTTAGTCTTGTCAAAGTTTCTCACAGTATCGAACAGAGCGGAGGCAAGATCGTTGATCTTGACGATCCTAAGCTGACTCGTGTCGTTCTGGACAAGCGGAACGTATCTCAGAGGATCCATCTCATGTAGCTCACTTCAAAGTCGGTCGATATTTCCCCGAAAATATGTATGAGCTGACGTTGTCACAGGCCGAAACGGCGCCGACTTGTTATATCGAACTATATACAAGCGAGTCTGGACGAGGAGACTTTGCTTGATGAGGAGGGTATGTCGAGTCTCTGTCTTTTTTCCACGATTGTGGGCTCACGACTTTTCCTGTCAGAGTTTGCGCCTTGAATCGACATGGCTGCGTATTTTCGTCCCAACGCCATGGCTATTTTGTCTATATTTCTATACTTCAGAAGGTTGTACTATCAGGGATGACCAAGTCCTACAAGCAATACATCGTCGATCAAATCCGACTGACCAATATCCCTTCGCCGGCGAATACGTACCAATTTCCTTCTAAGCTTTCTGTTATACTCCTCGCTGAAGTGCTCTTTGGCTTCCGCGCCGACGAGTTGCAAAGCCTCGTCTCCGTCGCCAGCATCGCCGATGGATTCGGGCTTCTCGTTAAGCTCGATGTTGATGTTCTTCTCAGAGTCCTCTGAGTTTTTCAACACGCCAGGCTCGGAGGACATTAGGAATACGGGTATACCAACGAATATAGCTGATAATCGAGTAGTGGTCTTTTATCCCCTCCATCGTAGGAGGGATGTATCCCGAGCTTCAATATATAAAAAACAAACGCACCGAGTTGTGCAGAAGAATAGGAATAGTCTGTTCGTATGATAATTATGGCTAAGCCAAGTAAACCATGAACTGCCAGGGGAATGTACATATGTATGTACTACATCTAATCGGTTTCCACTGGCAGAACTCAAAACATGTCTTTTAGGACAGTCTTGGGCTTTCATCATGAATTACAGACGATAGAAGACAAGCCTGATCCCTCCACAAACTATCCGACAACCAAGAACTGAACTCAACGCTGTGGAAGAGCACACGACATCCAGACTCATCGGCATCCGCCGCCCGAGCCAATCCTTCCTATACTGTGCCCTACATACATGGATCGCTCCGAATCGGCGATTTTTGGACGCATATACCTGACTGCCATACCCGCGACCCAGCGTCGGGAATGTTTCCCACGTCCACCAATCGCCGCCACTACTAAGTGAGCAAGCCCTCCCTTTTGTCCGTTTTCAGCTGAATTTCTTATATCTTCATAAGGTAAATTAGGTTGTGCATCGCTAGATCGAGTCTCATTTATTGTGCAAGAGCGAGAGGGTGAAGAGTCATAACTCGGCGGTGAGTGCGTCCCTCCTCGCCCTCGTTCCCCCTTCCTCACCCCTCGCTGCATCCATCAGTTCGACGACCGCGCGACGGCTCGCCCCCCCTCGCCCACCCGTGCTCATTCGTGCAGGACGTCTCCTCACCACTTGCCTGGTCAGCCGATGGTTGTCAAATCAGCCGTCCAACGAAGCCAAGTGTTTTGACTCATCCTCAGGGTCATTGCTCAGTACATGGCCTTTTCCTACCAGTAGCGGTTGCATTTGTCTCTCTTCTATCGCAGCATCGTCCAACCAAAAGTTCATCGCCGTTACCAGAAGTACCTCGCTGTCTTTTCATGATGCCTCGACATACAAGCAAATTGGTCCTATAATCAATCACGGTGCTGTCTACTCCATGACGCTCTCCCCTGATAACGCCTACGTTGTCACCGGTGAAATATACGGGAAAGTCACCGTGAGGAGTCTTCTTGGTGTCCTTCCGGACTCGTACCTTACAGGAGATGTAAGTGATTCTGTTGCTAAACGTTGACTTCAAGTGTGCCTACTGTTTCCTCAGCGTCGTGAGTGTGTCAAATGATGTTTATTTCGCTACTTCTGATCTGTTGGTATCAGAATTTCCACTCATGCAGATCAGCGAAGAGACACTTGAAGCTTGGAATCAGGGCGACTTGACTCGCACCGAAGTGACCGAACAAGTCCTCACAGCAAATATTTCAGACGTTCAAGATCTGTTCAAGATCCTTCTCGTCATTCGCAGTGCCTCGCCTACCGGTCCCTCGTCACGGTACGGTCCCGTCTGAAGCAATACACCTTGGTTATAGATGATGCGAAAAAGGTAGCCTTCGATTGTCTTTGGTCTCGTCATCCGTTAACTATCACACACCAAGTCTATCGAGGTTCAGCGGTCCACAATCGGTCAGATTGCAATCACAATAGCCCGCGCAGCCAATGGCGACCACGACGCTGCCATGCGTGTATTTGACCTCGTGTTCACTAATGGTTCCTTGCCCGAAAGCAATTTTGTTTTGCTTATCAAGGCACGTGCCTACTATTCTCATCGCTAATTGCATTAATACTTGGTTTCATGCAGGCCATCGTCCTGTTTCAGTGTGGAAGACATGACGAAGCCATTTCGCGAGTCGAAGATTTGATCGATACTATGGATGACAAGACTATATATATCACAGTCCGGGTATGTGAATTCTAGGATTTGACCAGCATGATATGATGAACAGGTCGTATTCAGGCCCGAATGTACATCATACTCACATGCATGTCGTTGGAGGAAGCAGACCATGAGCAGGCCGCGGAATGGCTCAGGCGCGCAGGAGAACCTGTTGTTCCTCAAGATTGTCCCGAACTGGTCGTCATCTCACTTGTAAGCTGCTTACTCTCACTCCATCTTCAACCTGACCCACAGTATTCGAGATTTTTGGATGGAACTTTGATGGGCCTTGGTATTGAAATCCAGCAGCACCTTCAGCAATGCATAAACATGTTAGAAGACATTGGCGACGTAGCGATGCGGTCTAAGAATTCAGAAGAGGCCATTTCACGTTGCAGCATTGTCTTTGAATCCTTCAAATCCTGCGCGTCTCTTGGTCAAACGAAGCAAAGTTCGCGCAGCAATGATTTTGTGGGAGGATTCATTGAAAGATGCCAATGATGTATGACTTTTCTATCTTTCTTATGTGACGACACTGAGTTCCAACCACTCAGGCAATCGAGGTAGATTCCCAGGGTCCCTGGGGATACGGAAGAAGGCATGCCGCGCTGCATGCATTGGAGCGCTATGATAACGCCGCTGACACAATGAAACAAATGATTGCTCTCGAGCGTCACTGCGAAAAAGGAGAAGCAGTGTTGTGCCAACAGTTTGAGGAGCCGATGGCTCGTTCGGGCGAGGCAATAGTGCTTGGCTGGAAACATCATACAACAGCTGTCTCCCAGCCTCCTTTTCCTTTCATCCTCAACCCCCCCTCAAAGCTTCGCTCGCCATTGAAGATGCCGAAATGGATGGGCGCATCTCGGAATTAAAAGGTTCGATGTCTCAGGCAGAGGCAATGACTGTCTATCACCGAGTTATGCGCCTGCCATTAGCGCGATTTGTCGATCGGAGACTACCCCTCCCGTGTATCTTGTTCCCGGTCAAGAAACTCGTTGAGAAACTTAATGTCGAGATCGATGAAGGAAAGTGTTTCGGTGCTCGGGTGTCGGGGATGGGCCACATAGAATTTCGAACGTCGGACACGCTTTCGTTGGCAGAGCCGCGCAAGCTTTCGCCCATCCCCGGATCCGTGGTCAACTAGACGAGGTCGGTTGGGGAAGCGCATCGGATAGCGGCGATGAGTCGGAGTCGTGGTCTGGTTCGCAGGCCGAAGCGAATTATCAGTCTCGAGCTGCACCCAGTGCGGCCGCTCCTCCCTTGTACGCTGGACCTGTCGCCACAATGGAGGACTATACCCGCGCATTGCAGCTCGTTCTGCAACAGCCGTTCCATGCTCTTTTGTTGGAACAACAATCCCCATGTCAGGGCTTGAACGCCGCATCAGCTCTGCCAGGAAATCCGCGTCGGGATCGTAGAGATATCGTAATCGCAGCAGCGCGGGGGACATGTAGGAGTCTGTTGCTTAAGATGCATTAGCCTGACTGACATGGTTCCTGTATGGTACATATATGTAATACTGCCTTTCATCGTAGTTTTTGCTGTCATCGCACTCCTCTCTTAAACACTGCACTCCTTATGTACATATCTGCGTGATGCTGCGTACGTGGTGATCAGCATTGGAGGAAGACGACAACGCTTCCTCGGGCGTGGCGTCGTGCATTGCGGGCGAGTTCAGGTCCGCTCTGGACACCTTGTTCGAGACGCTGTCGGACACGCAAACCTGGTTTATTTTCTGCGTAAATCCGAACGACTCACAGCTGCCTAATCAGTTGGAGGGACGGAGCGTAAAGGGCCAGATCCGCAGCTTAGGTTTAACGGAGGTGTCGAAGAGAAACGCGGCTGTTTAGCAGGTCTCGACGTTCGCTCAATAGGCAACCCGTACGCTCCTTATTACGCCTCCGCAGAACACCTCCCAGACGACTATGCAGATCAATTCAACCAAGCCGCATCTCAAGCTCACGTCCCATCCAACGTACGAGGACCCCAAATCATTCCGGTCCGACGCAAGTCCCACGCACCTTCGACTTCCGCGCCAAGCTCGCTCGCTCTAATGGGTCCATCACAGGGGATGAGTTCTATACCGCCATTCCTTCAGCCTATAGGTACTGGGATCATTTTAGGAATTTCCTCAAGATCGTGCACGAGGTCGAGGATGAGGCCAGCTACGGTCCCAAGGCCTACCTGACGTACCTCGAGATCCCGGAAGGCACCCCAGACATTTTCGGTAAAGGGTATGACATTCACCCAGGTGTCTTGGACAGCATCACGCAATGCGGTCTTGCCATGTTCATCAACATGGCGACCAAGCAATTCGACTTCAACGGTGTTTTCCTTCCGGTCAAGATGGACGCCATACGTCGCTGGGATTCTTGGGACGCGCCAAACTTGGATTCCGAGCTCAAGAAAGGCATCTGGACGTACTTCACGGCTACGACGTGGGGGCCTAGAGGTCCGTTCAAGTCGAACCACGTCATCGCCAACGGGCAGGGCAAGGTGCTGTTCACCATTGAGGAGTTCGAGATGAGACTGTTACAGTCAAGACCATTCTCAGGACCGAGTTAGCTCTCAGGCGTTTGAAAGTATGTCTACGTGTCATATTTAGTCTCTTTCGTCGTCCAGACCCTTATCCGTACCCTGATTACACTTCCACGCTGCGAATACAAGCCGCTAGAAAACTTCTCTACTCAATGGTGCTTCACCGCGTGCAAAGAAGTGCCTCGAAGACGTCAAAGCGCTCCACCATTGTGTTAAGGCGCGTTGATTTTCGCCATAATTTTGTGATCATGAATTGTAAAGCGATTAATACTATAACACCCCTTGGTGAGGCCGTTGGTGTTTTCCGCAGGGCCACACATCGTTCTGATCCTCTGTCAGAAGTATCCAGTAACTGAAAGAGCAACTCTTCTAGTGGCCGTCGCAAGAGTCCATCACCTCGAAGAATGGCGCAGTCGGATGATTTACGACCTATTTCGGTCAATGCGGCGAACGCAGGCAGTTCACTCTTACCCCGGCAGGAGGCCCACTCTTCCCCCATGAGCAAGGCTGTCCTGCTCGTTGATCGACACCTCCCCGGATCGTCTTTCCCCGAAGCCTATTTATCATAACGCGTACGGCAATTCACCTCATTGCTCCCACTCCGTTAGCGACCTGCCCCTCCACCTCCGAGTCCATATATAAGCACCCGTCGTTAGTTGATCAATCATTTCACCCGATTTAGCTAACTTCATATTTTAACAGGCACGGCAGATAGCCCTGTAGGTCGCTCTTCTCGTAACTCCTCTCCATCAAGACGCTCGCACCTCTACCTCGACAGTCAACAGCCGGTTCGCCAACTCTTCACCTGACTCACCACCCATGGACATTGCCACATGCGTTTTTGAAATGACAAAGCATGCCAAATCGATGGCGGTTCATCTGCCCCCACGAAGCTCATATGCTCGCATGGGGCAGCGGGGTTCAGTGCGTAATGACAACGTCATCACAAGGACCCACTGTGTTGAGATCAATGGTTCGAATGGATACTGTAGAGGATGAACAAGGTCAACTACAAGAGGTCTGGCGCTGGTCCGTATTTTGTATTTTGTATTTTGTATCTTGTTTTTCTTTTTCTGATTGTTGGACTCGCTGCGCAGTCATTCACAACACAATGTTGCTACCACGTCCGCCTCTACCCGCCACACAAGTCTAGCCTCCATGTTTACGCATCTCCCGGCCGTCCCAGCGCGTCGCCGGCCCGCGAAATCAGAGAGAAAGAGAGGGATTACTAGTATTGTGACGATTCAAAACAGTTAGCAAGGTTCCTGGAAGTGATCTAAGTTATGTAAGGCTTTTGCACGCTTAATTGACAGCCGAGCACTCACATCAGGCTAGCCGAGTTAGAATAACATCGTTTGTCTAACCGCACCTCTCCGTGTTCCGCTTCGTTGAGTGACGAGGGTATATAAGGTCACCTCTCGAGTTTCTGAACTTCAGCTCCTGCTTTCCTTCAATCATCTCCCCATCGGTAATCTGGCTTGTCCTCATGTCGAACTCTGCCAATACTCCTGCTGCTGCTCTAGGCGCGGACACGATGGCGGGACAGAAGCGTTTACGATCGAATGCCTTGGAAATGGGCCCAAGGAAACGGCCGTACGTCTCATAATATAATGTCTTGTTATCGCTGATTGTATTGCAGAAGCACCCAAGACCCCTTGGTCCACCACGGACGACACTTCGGACGTGCAGTTCATGCTTTTTGCAGCGTGCGGACATTGCTCACCAACGGCCTGGTCATCACGGTTGAATTGGAGGATAGACCCTTAGAGACATTTACGGAAAAGTCGGTATTTTCATTTATCATCAGTCGAGTTCATCTCTGAAATCCTCCGCAGCGAAAGAAGGGAGTTCGCTGTATTTTCGGAGCTACTAAAATCGGTCCCATCGCTCGAAGCTCGCCTCTTTTCCTCTGACGAGGAAGAAGTCGGCGCTATAGCTGAGTTGGTGGGTTGTATCCCCCACAACAGAGTCTACTACTCACTGTGTCCACAGATACAGAAGGGTGCTAATGGTGCCAGGGCCGATGACACGAAGGGGATGAAGTGTGCGATCGTCGACTGGATCACACCGAAAGGTCAGACACTCAGCCCTCATATCCCGCGGAATTCGAAATCGGTTCGAGGCTTTCATCACGAACGTACCGGTGCCTTGCTCTGCCCAGCAGGTCATGATTGGTCCAATGCAGAGTGCGAGATTAAATCCAACTGGTCAATTCAGAATCTCACCGTGTTGCAGAATCAAGGAGAAGTTGCGCAATGGGCAACTCCGAGTCGCGGGGGACCAGTGGCCCGTATTTCTATATGCGAACTACTCGTATGACCCGGAAGACCCTTGGAATGGGTTGTTGCGCAGCGGTATTCTAGTTTCGGTACGTTATTTTATGTATATCCACAAGTTTACTAACGGATCGTTCGTATGCAGGCCTACAAATACATCTTCACATCTCCAAGTTCTGTTGATGTGGAAGAACCTAAGGCAACACGCTCTTGCAATGCCCGTATCCACGGGATGACTGCGGTAACAAAAGCATCGATCGCTTACGTTGCAACACAGGTGAGCGTTCTATCGTGTCTTAACATTCCGCCCACAATTCAGTTTTTTTTGTTTTTGTTTTTTGTTTTTTAATACTACAGGCGCGCTTTGCCTTGACGTCTGCTCAAGTTTTCTCGCGCACTGACCTTTTGACGGACTCGGAACGGTTTTACAACACCATTCTCGAGCTTTTGGACGATCCGGATGAGAAGGACGAAGTCAACCAACTGTTGCAATGGTGGAATAGGTACTACGGGTCTGATTTACTAACAATGCTTGTGCTAAATATCTTGTAGGCAGATTTTTCCGACCAATTCTGAGAGTTCTCGGTTGCCGTCCGAGAATAGTGCACTGGCCACGATCAAGCGGAGGCGAGCAGCAATTAAAGCCGGGCGCGTGATTGATGAGGCTGATTGACATTACCTAATCATTTCTGTAGTATTTGTGATATGAATAGAATAAATACAATCACTACGGAGTCTTTTCTCAATGTTGCTTTCGTGATCACTCTGCCAGTGGGGTATCGGTAGGGTCTGATAGTGGATGTTGAGGTTTGGAATTCTAATACAAATATACAAATGAGAGGTATGGTAATCATATTGGAAGACTGATACAAGATAACAAAACCTATCTTCCAGAATGATATAGATCATGTGTCCACAACTGATAGAAATGATAATGGTTTGGAATTCTGACATAAATGATTGTAAAAACAGATAGCCCATACCCAGTGTATGATATATCTTGTAGAATTCATATCAGTGATAAAATAGGTAACCTGTAGCCACCTGATACATCTGGCAGGATTTGTCTCACTGGTAAAACAGATAACCTATAGGTATCTGCTATATCTGGGCAACATTTACTTTATAGACAGAG
>JBBPPD010000088.1:0-21425 GCA_038091795.1 Leccinum olivaceoglutinosum | reverse complement strand
GTATTGTATAATAGTTTATATTTTGTATAGACTACGTAGTTTACAAAAGAAACCTTTGGTAAAATTCTTCGAATGTTTGAATCGACTCGGAAAGAAAAAAAAGGAAAAAGGAAAAAGGAAAAGAAAAAGAAAAAGGATGTGTAGGGCTGTAATACTCTGTAGTACGCGGCTAAGATTATGATTGAAAATCACGTCTGCTATCACCATGACTTGGACATGTCTGTACTACCCTCGGAGGAAAATTAGCAAGCAATTTAACTTAGGCAGATAAACAAGGTAGTAATTGCCGACGAAGTGCGGCCGTCCTTCTAGTACAAAGTAGCTCGAGGAATACTTCCCTAGTCTTTCATGAATTCCGAAGCCTTACGATGGTTCTGGAGATCGGTTTGATTTCATTTGGATGCTGGAGGCGGGGCCGCCTAAGTAGTAGGCGCATACGAGCCGTTCTGGATTCTGAGACGTCCGATTCATGGTTGCACCAACCGTATTGCTCTATTAGGCCACCTATCGACAAGTTGGCCCCAGGGACGCATGGATATATGCATCACAGCCCAATTTCTCCTTTATGTTATCGCTGTCGTTCGAGTCAATCAGCCGACGCGTCTTCCTTGTGGTGTTACTCGTCGAGCTCGTCGTCAAGTGCACGTCGGGCGGTCGCCACGGCGCGGGCTGAGCCGCTGCTGAAGCAGCTCAGAAGCAATCACGAGATTATCTGTGGCGGATAGAGCGCGAGAAGGCTTCGGACTCGGAGAGTCACTGGTTTACAACGGCAGCATCAATTACATACGAGCACTAACAGCTATGTACCACAAAAACATGAACATTGAGCTTAAAGTTGAATTGCAATGACAGATATATGCAAATATATTTATGAATCGGAATGAAGTGGAAGATAGTAAGTAATACGACTCATAAAACAACGTAGATAAAATAAACAGAGCCTAGAAAGCATTTGTGAGTATGCGGCACGAGTGAATGATTACTCCACGTACCTAGTACTCGGATTCAATCCAATTTACGTTTCCTAGTTGACCGACTTGTCGAAGAAGTGGTATTTAAGGATTGCTGTTGTAATGAACGCGGCATCACGCTCACCAGCCGGAAGCCCGTCCTGCGGATAGAATCCCGAAGGCCGCCAATTCCATGTTCTGCTTCTTCTACCTCCTTTTCCGATTGCTCAGCTTGCAACCGGTAAAGTGCGCAAAGGACGTCATGTTCTTGTGCTAGACACAATGCGAGATGGTGCTCAGCACGTGCAACTTTTCTTCGCGCGCTCGCGGCTGCCAGCGCGACTGTGGCCTCTTGCTGAGAGCGGAATGCTGGCGCTTTTGGTTACTCTACATGAGTTGACTAAAATAGATGAAACCCACTCATCGACTCCGTCAAGTCATCTCCATCTGAGTCACCAATACTTCGTACAAAGTTCTTCATTAATTGGGACTTGATTCCGCCACCGGTTTCGTACGAGGAGTGCTGAGACTCCGTGTCGCTACTAGTACAGTCCGAGTCGAAATCCGAGTGATCCGGTGTTGCTAACGAAACCTTCCTCTTGTGTGCAACGGGCTCTGCGGCCGTCTGAGACCGAATATTCTGCAGGAATTTTGAAAGAGAGATCGGAGTCCGGAGATTTCGAGACTTCCGAAGATGCGAACGATGAACAGAATAACATCCGAGTGTGGTATGGGCAAAATTGGAAGTCCCAGACGGCGCACAGAGAGCAGATTGAGAACGCTTGCACGATTGCATATCGAACTTGCACCAAGAAAGGCGACGACTCATACTTCTCACGGTTATAGTACTACTCTCAAAACCAGACGGTCACTTGAGTTACCATTGAATCAATATTCAATGCCGTGAGTTGCTTCACATTGCTAGGGTGTCTTGACAGTGTGTTTTACATCGTTCTAGTGTGATTATCGCTGTGCAACGAAACCGTGTCATCACAAAAATTGCAGAATTCTGATATTACCTGATGTGGCGGAGATCACCTGACAGTCGCGACTTGTTGCTTATGTCATAACGTGTCACGCAACTTACAGACAGTCAAGTGGCTCATTGACAGTCTAAGGGACCGCGGTGTTGTGCTTGCCAGCGCCGCTACGGGATCGGACTTCAGAGTCCAGACGTCCAGGAATGCTACGTGTGTGTTCTCACTTGACTCGGTTCTAGTAGTATGCAGAGCTTGAAACCAAGCTGCCCCCAGTGCGGCAAGTCCTTCAACAACGAACTACAAGTCCAAAGGCACCTTGACCAACCACAAACGAGGTGTCACCGAAGGCCCACGGCTTTCGCAGATATTGATGAGCTGCTCGAACAATTTCCTGGGCAACCGGACGTCCAGCGTACTCGACACCTACTCCTTAGACGACCTCGTCATGATACCGTCGAGCCGGCAGCAGGACGTCTTCGAAACGGCAGCACCGAACCTATACAGCAGAATAATCCAGTGATTGATTATTACCCAGGAGCAGCCAAGGTCGTTGACCCACGAGGTTCAAAATTCATGGACGCCTTTGACGAGGATAGGTTCGCAGAAATCCGTTGTAATGAGAACCTTTATTACCCATTCGCCGACCGTCCTGAATGGGAGCTGGCGGAATTCTTGGTAACCTCGAGCCTTAGCATGGCTGCAATTAATTGCTTTCTCTCTTTATCTCTGGTGAGTTATGCTCCACTCGGTGTCTAGGCAATTCACTCAATGCATCGATCGACGTTTTACCAGGTCAAAGAGCTCCAGCTCTCATTTCAAACCGCCAAGCAACTGCGTGGACTTGTCGAGATTCTGCCCCAAACTCCTCCGTGGAAATGTCAACATGTCAACACCTCCCCACACCAGACGAAAGCTCTCACAAGGTTGTTCTATCGGGATACCTTCGAGTGCTTACAGATGCTGTTCAATAACCCGTTATTTGCGGACTCCATTGACTTCACCCCATATCGCGCCTTTACCACCACCCAGCGCTTAGCTCGGGTGTACACGGAATGGATGTCTGGTGACATCGCCTGGGATATGCAAGTCAGTATACCTGCGTAAACTGTGCGTTTGAGTACTGACCGTTCTGGACAGAAGGAGATCAATGTGGATGGAGCCTGCGTGTTAGGCATAATCCTATCGTCCGATAAAACTAACGTTACCAATCAGAGCGGCGGGAAAGTCTCGCATCCCCTCCTCATGTCACTCGCGAACATCCACTCAGAAGTACGAAACAAAGCATCGCGGCACGCTTTTGTTCCCGTAGCATTCCTCCCCGTTGTCGAATTTATTCACACCAATAAACGCATGAAGAGCGTTCTTTCGGATCGCCTTTACCATCAATGCCTCGATATCGTAGTTGAACCACTGAAAATCACTGCACGGATCGGTGCCATGTTGTCGGACCCACGTGGGCACAGTCGTTATTGCTTTACTCCACTTGCCAGCTGTATCGTGGACTTTCCCGAGGCTTGTTTGATTGCGTGCGTCCGAGGGAAGACCTCTCCAATAACCCTTGCTAAATATACCGAGTTTGGCGATTCCTTCCGCCATCAACCCCGAACGAAGGCCATTACTCTCAATCACATTGAATCTATCGACGTCGATCCAAACGATTTGCCGGCTTATTTCGATGCTTGTGAAAAACACCGCCTCAATGGTGTTGCTCTGCCTTTCTGGCGTAATTGGCCGCTCTCTAATCCCGCTTTTTTTCTGACTCCTGAAATCCTACACACCTTCTTTCGGTTCAGCTACGACCATGATCTGTCATGGTGCATCCGTGCCGTTGGTCCTACAGAGATCGATTTTCGATTTTCGATCCTCCAACCCATCACAAACCACCAGCGCTTTGCCGCTGGCATCACCAAGTTGAAGCAAGTGACTGGTCGAACCCAACGTGACCTCCAGCGTTACCTGGTTGCCGTGATTGCAGGCGCTGCCCCAGAGGGTATCGTTCGAGCTGTCCGGTCGCTTTCGGACTTCCGATACCTTTCGCAGTCTCGCGTTATCAACGACGATCAATGTCGCAAACTATTAGCTGCGCTCGAAGAGTTCCATACTTACAAACAAAGTATTATTGACGCTGGCGCTCGCTGTGGGGAGAAGGGCCACGTTCTGGAACATTGGGAAATCCCAAAACTCGAGCTCTTACAGAGTGTCGTTCCTAGTATTCGTCTGGCTGGTCCTCCTATCCAATGGACTGCGGATATAACGGAACGAGCCCATGTCGATGTCGTCAAGAATCCCGCTACTGCTACAAATAACAATGACTTTGAATCACAGATCTGCCGGTTTCTTGATCGCGATGACAAATGTCGCACGTTCTCACTTGCACTGCATCTCCGCGAAAGCGAGATGGGCGAACCTCAAATAGAAACCGTCGTGTACAGCGACGACTCCGATGCCGAGGATGATCTGAATCACGGGAATGACATAGTCAAGGATTCACTCGATAACTGGGTTCCTGGAGTGGCTCCTCGTGCCGTCACGGACTACTTTGTGTCTAGCGCTAAACCCTCTACTATCTCACCCCCCCGTTCATTCGTCTCTGGCCCAATTGCCTTCCATCTCAAGTTTGACCCGGTTATCGGAAGCATGAAAATTTCCGATGTCGCAGAGAAGTATGGCCTCCCGGACCTTCGCCCCGCGCTGATACACTATTTTTACCGCGACCACAATGATGGCCCTCTCACCGTTGGAGGCCAAAGACCCTATCGCAATGATGAACCACTGCCTTTTGATCGGTTACAAGTTTGGTATAAGGTCCGTCTGCAACAAAAGGCGTACCACGACACAACTACTGTTCTCCCGGCTCAAACACTGAACGCCTCTCCCCCGGCGGCTAGCTGGCCAAAAGGACGTTACGACGCAGCGTTCGTCAACGTTGACGATAACATGGTCTGGCCTCTTAGTGGACTCAAAGGTTTGATCTCTTACTTCCTGGATTCGCATGAACGACCCCATTGAATGATTCTATGCAGGGCACATAGTGTGCGAAATCCGACTCATTTTTCGACTGATTCCCCCCAGGGGACTCCGGGGTGCTTGGTGGAGCACAAAGTACCTCGTTTATGTTTCAAGGTTAGATGTCGTCCCGATACGGGGTGCGGATTTCGACGCAGTAACAGGAATGCACGTTGTGAAGCGTGTCATCAGAGCCGGTGGAACACCGATGGGAGATATCATTCCACTTGCTCAACTGCGAGCATTGGCACCGCTGGTTCCGAGGTTTGGTCAGAAGGCCAACAATCGTCTGACTGCTGAGACATCGTCATACTATTCGCAGTCTTTCTACCTGAACCATTTCTTCGATAAGGAGCTATATTACGCACTGCGATCTTAGCATCACTCCTATTGCTAATTATAGATATACCAAGGCTATGGACATATCGATACTTAGTAATCATATTTTGTGTATGCAGCTGCTCGCTGCTGGCGCCCGCCGGATCTTCACAAGCTATGTCGCCCCCCTCTGGTGGTCTTAAATTCCACGACAACCGTTTCAATTATCATGCTGAGCACGGCATCCCAGTCACGAGCAACACTAGCGCTGGCAGGGCGTACTATTCGGGTCCTACACTCAGCCGTTTTCCTCCACGCCACCTGGAAGAAGGCCGAAGTCCCCCGGTTCCCAAAGGACCTCCAACTCCTCCAATCTTGCAAAACAAGCATCAGAACAGTCATAACACAGCATTACGACCTCGATCCTTAGCCGACGAGCTGTCAGACTCTGACGACTCCTCCGTCGACATTCCCACACGAGAGACCTTCAACACCGATCGTCAAGCACTGGCCAGCAATCCTGCCTTGAAACCTAAACCAGGGTCTCATCAAGACGCTGATGAGGGCTTAGATTTCGGTGCGCTGCATCGATCACACGCGATATTACGTCGTTATTAATCAGTACCGATAGGAAGATGTAATGAGATACTCTCGGCAGTTCGAGACCTTGTCCAGCCTGGACATTCTTTGGTAACATGTGTTGACACTGCACCGTGCCTTCTTCGGCTGATTTCCGACCAATAGATATACAATAACATAAGCCCCCAAGAGCATACCTTCATCCAAGAGCAACTAAACAATTTGGAAATCCGTGCTAGGTCATGCACTGCGATCGACTACAGCTGAAATAACACTCAATGAACTATTCAGGCCCAACTACTACCGCGATCAAGAACAATTCATTGTGACCATGAATCACGATGTCCACGAAGCCCTCGTCGTCCCCCTTAACAACGGAATAAGCCACGAATTGGCAGGAGCCCCCCTCTCAAGAGGAACCCATTCCATCTTCGTTGAGACTTCCCCGAACGCCCCAGTAACCTGTGGCGATAATGTATTCGTACCAGACCTCTGCGTACGGGTATTTTCTTCGACCGGGCCAGGGAAGTTTACAGCGCAACGCGAATTTATCATCATGGAGACGGCGTTCTCCCAACCCGAGGCACAGGTGATGAACAAACTCGCGACTTATGTCGAACATCATCCGCAAACTCTCGCAATAATAAAGATCAGAATCAAAGAGCGTCAATACCGGTCCCCATCCCAGTCTGTTCACTCGATGCTCACAAAACACTTTATCGGAAATCCAATCCTTCGTGAAGATCAATTCCGCCCCACCCGGGGATCTCCACCTACCTTTGAGGCCGTGCGGAATGGCTTCAGCTGGGTCAATGTCACGGGGATCGAGATAGAACTTTGGCTCCGTCTCACTGACATGCCCATCGATCTCAAAGTCAAACACTCCGGTCATTCGCAGACCGCTTATGCCATCGGCGTAAGTGTTTATTTTTACGAGTCCCCTACTCTAACTAAAAAACTAACGTAGACTCTCCACCCCGAGCGTTCGACGGACGCTTTGGATGCGTTGGTCGACCGGATGATGTCGGAGCTGAAGAAAGTCATCGCGCTGTACATCGAGGGAGTATTAGACGATCAGATCGCATCTTCTCCGTTCCAATCGAACGAGTACCGACTTGCCGAAGAAGACAGACGAAAATGGTTAGAAGATCTCTCCTCCTGGATTCCCCGCAGTCCGCTTTTCAAATGGGACTATATTCAAGCACGATTCGCCACTAGCGTTTGGAAGACGGCGCATACCCGCTATAAACAATGGCACAGCGGGCTTCCGAAACGCTCCCGTTCCGAGTCCGATGACGACGGCGAGGGTCGGAGACAGCGTCCTGCCAACGGTCAACGGGTCAATGGTAGGTGATTGCCGGTGCTGTGTGGATACCTTGAAGTTATACGGCGAGTTTATCCTTTTTCGTTCCTCTTGTACCATGTTATCATTGATTGTTCTCTCAGTTTCTGCTTCGCCGTTCCAAATTCATTTCGTTCCGTCGTGTCTACTAACAAGAAACGAGAGCCGTAGATACCATACTGGCTAGTGGATGTACCGATCAGTGTTTTGTTCTTGAAGTCTAACTATCTTGTACAAGTATAAGTTATTCTTTGTTCAATCAATATACCCGATCTTAAATTATGTCTTGCACAACAAACTCGCTCGGTGACCAGCCTTTAAGAAGCTTTCTCAGTATCCAATTCGCCCCGTAAAAGCTCGTCTTTGAGTTTTCGTACGTCGTTACGTGGCCAGCTACCTCGAGCGTCTCGAGAACCTGAGTTAGCGTCGGACTCTCCATAACCACCTTGTCGAGGTGAGTCTCCTCCACTTTTTCGTCCAACTGCTCCGAGTCGCCTGACCCCTTGGCTCTAACTATCCTTTCCTTCTATAGGTGCAGCTGTCCAGAATACGAAGCCCGGGACCATTAAGCGCTGTAGTTCACTTTCTCCGAATCAACCAACCCACCCCTGCCACTCCCAATGCCGCTATCCCAAAGCCCGCTCTCAAACCATCTGCGGAATTCAAGGACTCGGAAGTCTCCAAACCAGAAAGGCTATCGTCGACCCACGAACCTCTCTGGCTCAGCCAGAAGCGTCACCGGGGCGATAAGGGCTGGAATGTGGCAAGGAATGTGATGATAGTAAGTTATGTGCAATATGCACTCTGATCAGCCCCGCCTTACCCGCCTCCTCTTCCTCTCTCTCCCTCTCTCTTCCTCATCGCTCTCCTGCTCCTCCTCACTGTTGCCCCCTCCCGTTTCTTCTTCTGAACTCACGGACACTTTGGCAGCCTTCCGCCCTCGCCTCGGCCTCTAGATTCTTCCGTCGGCTTCGACGTCTTGGTAGGGTTGGCATTAACACGGCTTCGCGACTCTTCCCGCAAACAACTCCTCGTCCTCGGACGCGAGCGCGTCGAAGCCTCCGAATCCGAGGTTGCTGCTGCTGCGTGCGTTCGACTCTGCGACACCAGCGTGCGCGAAGTCGACTTGGGAGGCGCCATTGCCGTCGCATTTCTTGGTTTCGCTACAAGGACGACGGCAGCCGACGAGGACATCGTCTTCATGGTCCCGTTCGATCCGCCAAGGTTCGAAAGCGAGGCGGTCGTAGAAGTGCTCGCCGGTGGACGTACACGCGAGACGGGCCGCGACAGCGGCTTTGGTTTTGGTCGAAGCTTCCGCTCGACAAGATCCCCAGCAACATTGATCCTACCGATGTCACCATAGTACCGCTGCCCTTCAAGTCGCCGCCCCCAGTGCAGCACCTATACACCCTCACTGCGTACATAAAAAGCCTGTACCAATCGATGATGACGAGGGCTGCATCTTTCTGTCTCCCTCCACCGCAGCAGCTTCTCCGTTTTTCCCTCCCCATCCTCCCAGCCACTCCGCATGCTTGTCAAGAGCTCGTCGACACCGCTCAACGGATCTTCGATCCCTCAGAGACGCGTCTTCTCGTCACGCATGCAAGTCCAGGCCGCGAGGGAATCATCGCTCAACTCGCCCTCGCCCTCAAAGCGGATCTCTCCATCTCTGCAAGCTTCCACTTTCGATATGCTAACGCCAACGTGGCGTAGCAAAGGTAACTTCCGCCATTGAATTCTAATCAGATCTACGAACTGGTTTTTGACGCGCACATCTGATCTAGATTGGCCCATGCATCGGCGCGTTCCGTCACATTTATCCTCGAACGCCATGGTGCACCTTGACGTACCTTCTGAGAAACCTGGTTCTCGTTCCTCTTCAAATAGCTCTGTGACGGCTTTCAAACGAATTGCGACGGTGTTGATATTGACGCAGTCATCCTTCGAACCATGGTGGGTCAGACGACGGTTTGCAAACGAATCACGACGGTGTTGATATTGACGCATTCATCCTGCGAACCCTTACGGCGGGCAGAAAACTCTCGGCCGAAGGATCAAAGAAGCCACCGGCCGGCGGGCACCCGGTCAGAACACTCAAGAATCACTTCAACTTTGGACCGCGGACAAAATGAAGAATGCCCCCCCAAGACCTTTCTCGCAGTATTTCCTGCGCTCGGTCGGTAGGGCTTGGACTTGCAAGGTTCTGACGAGGACGACGACGAAGAGAACAGCCCGAGTGCAACATCTCACCGCAGTAGGTCAACATCCAAATATTCTCGCATATTTTAAGGTCGTCCCTTCCAGGTGCAGAGGCGCATGGACACAAGCGACGGCAACACAGATATACATAAACTAATCAAGTAAGATTCCACATGTCTCCCGACGACGACGACGAAACAACACCGTAGTATGAATGCGACACGACATAATGTAACCATCGTCGTGTTGTCATTGCTGCGCGATCGTGTGACGTCGACAATGATACCACGCCAATGACGACCACAACGACGACGAATGCCGCAGGCGCAGGCGGACGCACAGCTTCTCGCGCATTTCCCATATCTTTCTCTATATGCTCCATTCGTCACTGCCTTTCCTACTGCATTGACCTTTCTAACTTCAGTATCACAGTCTTCCACGCCAAATCCAGCCTTTGCAGCCTTCCTCCGAGCCCAGGAATCTCACCCTGCGTGCGCGCATCTTAGGTTGGCAGATTACCTTCTTACAGCCATACAGCGGTGTCCACGGTATCTCTTACTACTCAAGGACTTACTCGACTCCACTGACCAAGATGACCACGAATGGGAAAAGCTACAAGAGGTCCGAGGACTGGTTGAGAAGAGTAAGGCTTGCGAATCTGCACTTTCTGCGCGGAGATTATTGATTGACTTTATGGACAGTTACTAGCTCTCTCAATGCCTCGCTCGCTGCATATGCGCAGATACTCGCATCGATATCATTGCAACGCAATACTCGTGACTTACCACCTGTCCTGACCCCGCTTGTTGCGCCGGGAAGACAGCTTATCAAGCGTGGTACGCTCATTCGATCAGGTGGTGAAGGCGAAGGACAAAAGCCGTTCGAGTTCTTGCTACTTAGTGATTACCTAGTATGGCTCGAACGTGAGGAAACGGCAATAAGCGTCCTCGTTCATGACGGTCAGAGCCCCCGCAAGAGGCGGCCGTCTATAAATGCACTCGGGGCCAACGATGAAGAGAAGTGGTGGTGCAAGGGCTATATGAGTCTGGTTGACATGGAGGTGGTCATGGTCGCCGATAGGCCAAATAACGCAGGATCTGGAGGTGAATTCGGGGAAAGGATGGAAGTACTGGGAAAGGATGGAAGTACTTAGCCCAGAGGGGTCGTTTTCCTTGCATCATGGTAAGCACTGCCACTGCTTCGTGTTCGTTAGCCTTTTCACGCGCCACTCCATCAGATCCATCCACATCCAATGGGGAGGATTCAGACAGCCTCGGCTCTTGGGCAGACTCAATCAGGACGACACGTGCTGCGCGTCTAGTAGCGCTTGCATTGTCAAATCCTGACTCAACCCTCTCGGCCAGTTCCTCGGGCGTCCACCTCAGACGCGCACTACGCGCGTTCGCAAGTGAGGGTGATGACTTTGAAGAGCCGGGAGACGGAAATGGAACGACTGATTTGCAGGCAACAACTTCGACATTGGCGGAGATATCTCGCTCCCGGCCTCGTCGTGCGCAGTTGGACAATTTTCATCCGCCTATCTGGGTTCCGGATGCAAGGACACGAACGAAGTTGAAGGAAAGCAGAAGTCAGAGATCGAACGAGACGGGAGTGAGAGCGAGAGGTATCAATTTGGGAAGAAGACGGGAGGAGGTGGTGCTTGGAGAATGAAACATCACTGCAGGCTTTGTGGCCGTGTCGTCTGTGCAGCGTGTTCCAGCAAGGTGTGTCTCCTGCATAATCCAGTGCCTCAGAGAACTAATTGCACCTCAAAGACATTTTACATCGCACAAAATGACCCTGATACGTCGTCTGTACGCAAGAGGCAGAGACTGAAACCATCCCGCGCTTGCGAAGAGTGTTACGAAGCGGCCTTTCCGTTCCTTCTATCCTTCTTAACGAGCATCGAGCCATCTTCCAGCCGGACACCATCAGATCGACCATCCACGCCTCAGGTCGACGAAGACTCCAACGCCATTCATGGAATACTTATCCATCCCATCCCGCCAAGCGGTCAACAAGGACGTCAGCGAAGCACTGATGGCAATGGACCTTAGCCCTGTCGTGGGTGCGTTGAGTCGGAGTCCCTCGAGAGTGACATTCAGCGCTAGCCCCTCGCGCCGATCGGACTGAGCAGCAGCGTCTCAGCATAAGTCCCACGAAAGCGGGGAGCCTTCGAGGCGAGTAGTGCATCTCCCTCGCATCTCTTCTGGGGATTCGGATCCGAAGCCGCTGTTGCCGCCGCCGCCATCACCTCTTTCGGGCTTGCACGTCCAGGAGGCATCGTCGAACGAGGGCAGTTCACACAGAGACGCCCACGTCCAGACCCGTATAAAGGCATTCCCCAAGGCTTATTCTTCGTATCAAGATGAACACCAGCCCACAGAAACGATCATCCGTGACAAGCTTCGTCGTCCCCGTCGGACACCTTCTGCTCGGCCACAAGTTCTTCTCCATCCGATCCGGGTTCGCCCCTCCCCGGCGCGTCCGCGGAGTTACCATGACATTCTCGAAGATTTCAGTCTGCACGAGCGCAGTCTTAGTATACCATCTTCGATTTCGAGCGCCCCCGGCGCTGGTCTGGGTTCAGTGAAAGAGGGGGACGACGAGGCCGAAGAGCAGGAGCAGGAAATACTGGGCATCCTAATCGCCGACTCGGACGTCTACACTGGCAGCACCAACGTGACTGTCACGTGTGATAGTATGACTTGTATGTGTACTATCTTAGTCTATGCCGAGGCTTTTGTACTGTTCCGAACGACTTTTTCTGGTTTACTTAAGTGTGCTAAAGTTGAAACAAGCAATATGTAAATTTCCTGATTCGGACGGAGGTGAGTCTTTGTTTGTTTGTTCTTATTATTGTAAATATATCTATGGCTTATGTAACGTACAAGTTGCGCTGTTTTAAATTCGGAAAAATTGTTCAGTTTGCACATGCCATCAAAGCGGAAGACCGTGGCGGAGTCCGAAGTCGAATCCGTTCAGGACCCTCAACCCAATAATGACGACGACGACGACGACGACGACGACGACTGTCGCGCACGGCCAAAGAGAAATTTGGCTGGCAAAGGCGGTGCTGCAAGCCAGCTCGAGAAATGTGCCGACGCAATCACTCGCGAGGACAAACGAGCTCGTTTAACAGTTCCTTCTAGCGAAGAAGTCAACAAGATGGCACCGCATTCCCCAAAGAGGCGACGTAAACGTGTAAAGCGTGTGTCGGAGCTCCGAGTCGGTGTCAAGGAACGCCGAAAGCCAACTGAGGCTTCAGATGCTGAAACGCCCGCGGTGAGTTCCGGACAGCTCTAGATACCCTGTACTAAGCACATGTTCACCAGGGACCGGTCACGACACCTCCCAGATTCGCATCCAAGCCCGGCTTTCAGCGACGCGAAGGGTCATCCCGGTTCGGTTTCTACCAGCCTTCCGGATCCGGCCAGGAGGACGAGTAAGTCCTGTGATTAATCCCTTGCCACTTATCGCTAATCTACGCTACGAAGGCCTGGTCCTCGACAGGTAATTCGTACATTTTCGGATGATGATCGACAAGAAGGCACTTTGCCTATGGACGAAGACAATACGGACAATCAAATGGCGCAAGGTAAGGATAACTTTATTATGTCGATGACCCATGGATACTGAATAACGCGTTCGCAAAACCAGAAGGACCATTTGACGATAGTCGGCGTTCTGGCAATAAACCCTCAAGAAACAGTGATGCTCGTGACGACAGAGATGGTACCTATGGCGAGGATGGTGCTGATAATGGCGAGGATGGTGCTGCTAACGGCGAAGATGGTGTTGATGACGAGAATCACGCGGGCTTGAACCCAGGTATGTTAAATGTGTCTCGTTCTGCAGTGCTGATTTCCCTCTTTTACCAGAGCTGGGATCTCGCCCCGACCACGACGAGGTCGACACTGCTCCGTCATCCCGTCGGCACCGAAGGCGTCGCGGTCAAGGCGGTGATCGGCAGGATACCTCAGACGAAGGTCATGCAAGGTCACAAGGTAAGCCTACGTTCTCTGTGTGTAAACTATCATTCATGTTCCCAAAGACGATACTGGTGGACGGCACAGGAACTCAAGTGGCAGACAAATGCGTCGTATCGGCAGAGGCGGTCGAACAGAGCGAGAAGGCAACGGACGTCATTCACGCAATCGACGAGATGGTGAAGGTAAATGATTTCATTTTCATTCCCGTCCTTCGTGAAGCATAACTAATATGGATAAAATATGATTCGCGCTCAGAGCGTCATCGTAACAGCAGAAACGAGCCCCGTCAAGCCGACGAATCATCTGAGGATGACAATGTCGAGTATGATGTACTCGCCCGCCACCGTCAGCGCAACAGGGCCCCGCGTCCGCCCTCTCGGCCTGACTTGAGAAATCATCGCCACCGCCGGCGCGAAAGGTCCCCGGACTCAGAAGATGATATTCAGCCGTGTGCGTCTCGCAGCAAGGATGCCGAGAAACGTGCTTTCTGGCCAAAGGGATGGAAAAGCCTCATCGACGAGGCAAAACTCGAATGGCGGGTTTTTTTAGCAACTAACGATGCATTCCCCACGCGCACGCAAGCGAAGCGGGAGCTGATTCCGGACATCGTCCACCAGCTGCTGCACAAATACAAGCGTGCGCGGATCCAACTCGAACAACGCCTGATATCTCAGTATCAGGAGGAACTCTATGTCCTCGTAAGTCCGTGGATGCTTCATTTCTTTGATGCTAACTAGTATGTTAGATATATCAAGATTGTTCTAATTTTCGTTCCGAGATCAAGAAAATCTGCGTCCGTAAGGTCGTTGAACTCTATCAACTCAAACCGGCTTCGAACCTGACGCAAGCCGAGTCCATCCAGTGGGTGCGGGATCGTGCATCTGAGCTTATTGCAGGTTCAAAGTTTCTCCGGGCTCCGGACTCGCATGTATGGCATTTTGCATTTTGTGTTCGCTATGCTGATGTATTGGCGCTACAGGGAACAGAAAGAAATTTTGCTCACAAAGCACTATATCATATTGCCGTAGCTGCATACTATGGTACCAGTCAGAAGCTGCTTGGCGGGACACCGGAGTTCGAAGAGTCCATCCCAGAGGCTGCAATTGTATTGATTGCAGCTGGGGTTAGTCATTTCCTCTCCTCTTGATCATTGGCTAACGGTTTATAGATCAAAAGTGTTCTCTCTTCACTTCGGGCACATGGCAAGATCCAAGGCCTTGAGAATTCGGTTGAAGCCATCAGCTCCAAAGTATATGAGAAGTTCCATACTATGATCAAAGAAGTTGCGGATCATGCAATTGCTGGTCGTCGACTCCGACGCCAACTGGAGAAGTGGGCTAAGAGTGCTTCGTGAGTGTTTTGAACCTACGTTTGACCTCTACTTAATTATTTAACAGTCGAGGGATGAGCCGGTCAGTAAACCATATTCCTTCTGGTGATGAGGAGTATGCTCTTGCTCCAATGGGCTAGCATTGTTGTGCCGGTGGTGTCATTACAGTAATTTTGTAATTGGATCTAGTAATGTTGAGTTGAATGAATCATTTATTGTGGGCCACTGCCAATACCTGCACACTTGATGGTCCAGGTCCAGGTCCTGCCGCATTCCAAATCTATATGCAGCAGTAGATATCTATCTGTACAGGAGTTTTGCAGGGCTATCCAGGTGTGTACAGAAAGATGCATTTGTACAGGCCTGTACAATGCAGTCCAGATTTATACTCTGTACAGAAGATGCATTTGCACAGACCTATATAATTCAGTCCAGTCTATACAAGCCTACACAGATCTTTACAGAATCCAAGTCTGTACATGCAGATAAATCTACACAGATCTCTTCAGACCTGTACATATTATGTGTAGACCTGTACAGATAGGAACCTGGCTGTGAATCTGTGGCCTGTACTCTGCTGGACAGATCTGTTTAGTTCTGTATAATGGGGGGTGATTTACTGATGGTATTACCCCATTCCCGTCCCCATTCCGTCCTCGTCCTGTGCCACCACGCTGCGACGACGAAGACTGACAACGTCGACGTCTCGATCCACATCCCGTCCCTGTCCTGTGCCACCACGACGCGATGACGAAGACGCACAAAGTCGACGTTTCCATCCCCATCTTCCCCCGTACCCGTCTTCGTGCCACTACGAGGCGAAGACGACGAGACAGCGTCGACGTCCCCATTCCCGTCCCCATTCCGTCCTCGTCCTGTTCCACCACGATGCAACGACGAAGACGCACAAAGTCGATGTCCCCATCCCCATCCTCCCCGTACCCTTCTTCGTGCCACTACAAGGCGAAGACGACGACACAGCATCGCTGTCCCCATTCCCGTCTCCATCCCGTCCTCGACCTTTGCCACCACGATGCGACGATGAAGACTCACAACGTCGACGTCTCCATCCTCTCCCGTCCCCGTCTTTGTTCCACTACGAGGCGAAGACGACGACACAGCGTCGACGTCCTCATTCCCGTCCCCATCCCGTCCTCATCCTGTTCCATCACGATGCGACGACGAAGACGACGCACACAGTCGACGTCCCCATCCCCATGTCTATCCTCGTCCTCGTCCTCGTGCCACCACGAGGCGAACTCGTCAATATCATCCTCATTCAAAATATTGCTGGAGCTATTCACTCAATCGACGACAATCCGCTTCGAAGCTGATCTGACCTATGCTTGACCGACTGCGCTCCAAAATTTCGGTTCGTCCTCGTTTCTTCACACTTTTCTCTCTCTCACCGTGGCGACTCTCCAGTTTCGTGCTCAAATTCTGCATCGCTCTCGTCCCACACTGTGACTATAGTTGTATAACCCAGCACTCCTGTTTCATTCTTACCCGGTACCACATTTGTATTGCTCCGGCCCCGCATTCTCACTGCATAAGAAGAAAAAGCAGAAGTAGGTTCAAGGTCTAAGTTATGACTTGTATTCCGTTTGTCCTGGTTCGTTCTCTCCACACTTATTACATTTTCCACCGTCCTGTTCACTATCATTGAATGTATTTATACTCTCGTCTCGCTCTCTGGCATTCTCCTCGTATTCAGTGCATAGGCTCGTTCTCTCTATAGCTCTTCACACCTTGCTCTCTAACGGCACTCTGATTTCAGGCTCCTTACTATCAATGCATTTCTTTAGCTCTCGTGTCGCTCTCTCGCCTCCTTCCTATAACTAACTCTACGTCCTATTCCGTATCTTACGTCCCCAGTGGCGGTACGTTCACTTTATTCGACCACTTTGACTCTCTTTGGCGTAAGTCCACAATACACATCCTCACGGTTCGTTCACTATCTATTTTACCGCCTTTACTGTCCTGACGATATCGTCGTTCTTTCGTCTAACTACATAACCTATCCGACATCCCACGGTTCCTCCTCCAGCTTCGACAGTATCCCTGTCCCTATTTGTATCCGTATCACTGTTCAACAAAATTGACATACACAGCCAAGGGTTCCATGAACGGATTTATGACAACCAAGCCCGGAACCATGATCGATGGTCCCGCTTTATTCCCCCAGTCACAGATAATTTTTTACTATCTTTCCTTCCTTTCTGACCATGGCGGTCGTTGTCGCACCACGCAGCTCACGACCGCGACGACTTCGGCGACCTTGGTTCGTACATCTTCAATATATGCGGGCCATCGCAGGTACTAATCGGAACAATTCTCTTGCAGTACTGACCGCGGGGTCCGACTCAAATGGATCTGCGGGAAACCCCCGCAAAGTCTGAACGAACGAAAAATGCCGATTTTGATGAGGATACTACGACCGTGAAAGGCGTCTGGTCATCGGCCACGATGGGGGGTCTGGTACTAGAACCTCTCATTTCTTTAGGTACGCTCTTGTTCCGAATGCCACTAATCTGTACTCACCAATCTGCCTAGCTCGCAAGTGTATCGAAATTTTTTCCAAGGGTATCTCAAAGCGATGCTTAACTCAACCGACAAAGTCAACGTCCCTGTCCCCATCCTCCCCCGTACCCGTCTTCGTGCCACTACGAGGCGACGACGACGACGCAGCGTCGACGTCCCCATCCCCAGAGCCTCTCATCCCCTAACCATGAACACCGCCATTCGTATGTCCGCAAAGCTGCCGTCTTAGCTCTCTATACAGTCCATCGCGAATGCGAATCCCTTGTCCATGACGCCGCAGAACCGATGCAGACCTTCCTTCCTGCTGCATCTGACGACACATGCAAGCGGAACGCATTCGTGTTTTAGCAATGAATAAGGCGTTGGAGTGGTTGAGAAGCATTTGGGATGGAGTCGCCTCGATAACAACACAAGTGGGGAGCATCAAAGTAAGAACCTGACGCTCCTTGAATACTACGGGGCCGGCACACAGACCGTCTTTGACAACTCGACGCAGCTCGTAGTTGTCAATGACGAGGTTTCCGTCATCGATCTCGCCGTCAACAATTACGATGATTCAAGTCACCCGTGAGTCGTAGCCTGATTTTTTATTCGCTCGTGTTGTTGATATGGGTTGCGACGCAGGTTGCATCTTCACTGCCACGTCTTTTTTGTCCTCGGCGAGGGCGATGGGTATTACCCTATTCCCGTCCCCATCCCGTCCTCGTCCTGTGCCACCATGATGTGACAACGAAGACGTCGACATCTCCGTCCCCATCCCGTCCCCGTCCTGTGCCGCCACGATGCGATGACGAAGACGCACAAAGTCGATGTCCCCCGCCCCCATCTTCATGCCACTATGAGGTCAAGACGACGACGACACAGTGTCAACGTCCCCTTTCCCATCCCCATCCCCGTCCTCGTCCTGTGCCACCACGCTGCCACGACGAAGACTCGCAACGTCGACGTCTCGATCTCCATTCCATCCCCGTCCTGTGCCACCACGACGCGCGATGACGAAGACGCACAAAGTCGACGTTCCCCGTCCCCGTCTTCGTGCCACTACGAGGCGAAGACGACGACACAGCGTCAACGTCCCCATTTCGTCCCCGTCCTGTGCCACCACGATGTGACGACGAAGACGGACAGAGTCAATGGCCCTGTCCCCATTCTCGCCCGTACCCGCCGACGTGCCATTACGAGGCGACGGCGACGACCGCCTCCCCTCACCCTTGCCCTCAACCTCGCCGACGACGAGAATATGATGTTCGGAAAGGCTCCATGTCATATGGTCGTATTTGAAGATACCGTGGAGACTCCCCCCGACACAGGAGCTTCGGTCCGCTCGAGAAGGGACGACAAGCTAGACACGTTACCCAGAATCATTGTCGCGAATCAATGGTAATCCTCAGGTAGGCATTCATGCATTACGTCCGCCTGTATGGGAGATCACATATTGATGCGACCTCTCTAGCCGACGCTGTGGATGCCTATCATTCAGAGCATCTTGCCCTCGAAGCACAAGCGGCTCAAGAAACTGCTTCATTTGTATGACGAAAATTGAAAGCTGAAGTAGGAGATGATTCTCGTCGTGTACGTGTCTAAACTTTTCTTCTGTATTTTCTGCTCAATCTAATATTTCAGCAACGCCATTCGTAACGATGCTGTTTCTGCTGGATCGTCCAAAGGCTAATGCGTGTGTGTTTGCCAGCAACACCCAAACGAATATATTAGCCGCGGCGCAGCCTTCCTTCCTCCCCCAATTCTTCTAAAGACGGTGAACTCCTCGAGCCTCTCATCCCCTAACCACGAACACCGCCATTCTTATGTCCGCAAAGCTGCCGTCTTAGCTTTCTATACAGTCCATCGCGAACGCGAATTCCTTGTCCATGACGCCGCAGAACCGATGCAGACCTTCCTTCCTGCTGCATCTGACAACACATGCAAGCGGAACGCATTCGTGTTTTAGCAATGAATAAGGCTGTGGAGTGGTTGAGAAGCACTTGGGATGGAGTCGCCTCGATGGACGAAGGGCTACACGCCCGGATGGACTGTGTGAATGTCACCACCCATAAAGTGAGTGATGTATGCGCATCCCATCGTGTTCGTACGCTAAACTCCTCCTACGGCGAGCAGCCCCGATACATTCGTTGCATGTTCGAGCCGCTCAACTCATCGTCGCATGCTGTCAAGGATGAAGAATCACGTTCACTACGCTCACACAAAACCTCCGCTGCGGTCAAAGGTGCGCCCTTCAGTCTTTACCTATCCGGTCATCCTAAACATTGGATCGAATTTGCATGTCGTTAGCCGTCGCGTCATGTTTCGTAAACCTCGTTATCAAAGGATCTGACAACAATGTCAGGCTCAGCGTTCTCAACACAGTGGACGCGTTGTGTTCGAGGCATGGAGCTGTATTGTACCGACTCATCGTGCACGTTCTGCAAGTTCTTCTATCCAGGCAAGTCTGATGTTACCGGTCCCTGCGTTACCTGAACCTATGAAATAGTGCTGACATGGAGCTACGCCGGATGGCGGATGTCCATCATGTTGAGAATGACCTCTGCCCGCAACGTCTAAGAAGTCGAAGAAGCAGCTTCAACGGACACAAGAACATGGTAACGACAAAGGTTCTGACCGCTGATCTCATCATGGAATCCTTGATGCTGATCTCGTTTTTACGTAGGCGGCAGAGTACCGGCACTTTTTAACTTGGCCTTTTGCTTGCTAGTCGGAATACAGCATTCGCAACTTACCTCTCCCATCGTTACAACCGGCATGGAGATCTGATGGACCTCAATAAGACCAACATTTTTGGCAGAAAATCCTTCGACTATTTCTCGTCAGTCGACCCGTTTCTTTTAGCGTTGTTGAACAATGTCGCACTCCATCTTTCCGATCGGCTGGGAGATAGGATACCCGATGGCGAGCAATGGTACGGTGATGGGCCCTTCAAGGTATGCCGTCCCTCATTTTCTATAAATGTGGCTTACAATGACTGCCGTTGCACTATGCTCATCCCGCAGATGCGTCGTTATAGGCGCTCACCCCAGGCCATTTTTTGTTTGTTTGTTCCGATTGTTTCCTGTGCTATCCCCCCTCAACGCCGACAAAGAACGTCTGTCCAGCGGCTCGGAGATATCAACGAGGCCACGATTCTAGGGAGACAAACTGACCTTTGCCCGTCAGGTCGCCCACTTCGTTCAACGTCGTCGCAACGGCCCCAACGAGGTTATCATCCTCGGGAGACAAGCCCTTACCTTTCCCCGTCAGGCACCTGCTTCGTTCGGCGTCGTTGAATAATACTCTCCGATCGGTACAACCTGCTTGAAGAAATTACGGAGCTCAATCATCCTCGGGAGATATTCCCGCGACTTTTCCCCGTCAGCTATCCGGGTTCAAACTCGTTGAGTAATGTCGCACTCTACCTTTTGGATGGTACCAATTGGCTTGGAGAAATGATGGACCTCAACGTTGGCAAACTAGTCCTCGATCTTCGCCCGTCAGGGCACACGCTCCGTTCAACATCGTTGAACAATGTCGCAAGCTCTCTTTGCAATCATTACAAGCAGCTCGGAGATATGAGGCCGTCAACCTTGGGTGACAATGTTGCCTTCAACTTTTTCTCGTCCGAGTCAGTGCACCCGGATCGATCTGCGTCGTTGAACAATGTCGCTACGCATTTCTCTGCTCGTTATGAACAATGTCACAATATATCTCTCAGATCGTCACAACCGGCTTGGAGATGTGACATCCAACGGCAAGCAATGTCATTTTACGGGGAAAAAAACGAGTCGACCGCCTTGAAGGCACCTTCCCCCGAAGTTGTCCAAACGTATGACCCGAACCATCGCTCACGATAAACGTTCTCTCGTCTGTGTGCACTAAGGGAGATCATTCACACAGGTTTCACATCTTTGTGCCGATCGGCGATGCGGGGGACAAAGGAGGGAACTTCATAGCGGCTTCAGGACTTAAATTTGTAATCTAATCACGTGATTGGCAGTCGGACATGTAATAAAATCGGTTCACACGGCAGTCCCCGAAATTCGACTGGTTGGGCTCTCATTGTACAGTGTCCCCCCCCCCGCCCCCCCACCCCCCCGTTGAGCTCCCTTTGTAGGTGAGGCCCCGGCAAACGAGTAGATGCGATCAACGTTAGCTTAGGTTCTGGGCGAAAGCGGATGGGGGAGTCATCGTTTCTCTGAC